>RXPK01003367.1:0-90741 GCA_004143645.1 Protaetia brevitarsis
AAGGAATCCATTGTAGTTCCCAAAGTTGTCACCTATCACATGACGCCATTACAAAATCCCTCGCCACTTCACCTACAGAGGCAACTACCACCGTTCCCTTCATCTACGGTTATTATTTACCCCATAAGCCCGCCCAATTTTCTCAAACGGTGCGGGAAATTCATTAGAGCACCTCCCCAATTTACCTTCCACGTTATTTAGGAGGGCACCACCGTTACGTTCGGCAGCTAGATAGAGGTATCAAACCAAGTGTCGCGGTATAATAATGCGTATGCATGCTCTATATAAATATGTAGTTCCTTAAAGGGGAAACCTAGATGTCGTTCCCCCCTAGTGAAGTTCCTCGTCACCTTTTATTGCACGAATTTACGGCGAATTAAACTTGACGCCGGAGTTCCACCCCATTTGCCTGGGTTAAATGGGCGATGAGAGATGCGACTTGAAAATTTCTGAGGTTTGCTACGGGAAGCCTGCAGGTACTAGGTGTATGGCTGATGTCTGTAGGTATTAAGGAAGCTTCATTTGGGTGAGAGGGATGTTTTTACGGTTGTGGAATGAAATAAATTCTAGGAATTAGAAAGTTTAACGTGTTGGAGAGTTGTGGCAATCTTGGAAAGTGTTTCGCGAACGCGTTTCTTGTATTGTTTCGGTCTTCAGAGTGAACGATGTTATTCAGTGTAGTGTTGGGACTTCTTTCGTCCAGAAATCATTCAAAAAAGGGCGGGATTTTGTTATGGTGTCTTGTTTTCTTCGATATGAAATCACAAAAACACCTGAATGATTTTGGGTTAGTTAGGTGGGGAAATGTAAACAAGTGACCCACGTGTGTACATGCAGTTTTAAGACTAAATATATGCAATTCTGAAGGAAATACATCAGTATTTACATTTAAGTAGACAAGTATTCCCGATAAGAACATAATGTATTTTTCATTTTAAAATGGCTTCTAAATCATTAAAAAAAAAGCGGGATTTTGTTAACCAAAACAAGCACTACTTGATCGATTGAATCGGCAAACAAAAGGATTAAAGTGCACGATTTTAAAGACAAGATATTTCTCTCCTATTTAATAATTATTCTCTGATCTCATTAATAATAGTTTCAAATATTTTACGAAAAGCATCCTGATATATCTCACATAAATGGGAAATTATAAAGATTAGATTAGATTAGATTAGATTTTTATTAATCCTGTGATCTACTACATAATAAAAATCTAATCTAATCTAATCTAATCTAATCTAATCTAATCTAATCTAATCTAAGCATCCTGATATATCTCACATAAATGGGAAATTATAAAGATTAGATTAGATTAGATTAGATTTTTATTAATCCTGTGATCTATTACATAATAAAAATCTAATCTAATCTAATCTAATCTAATCTAAGCATCCTGATATATCTCACATAAATGGGAAATTATAAAGATTAGATTAGATTAGATTTTTATTAATCCTGTGATCTACTACATAATAAAAAGCTAATCTAATCTAATCTAATCTAAGCATCATGATATATCTCACATAAATGGGAAATTATAAAGATTAGATTAGATTAGATTAGATTTTTATTAATCCTGTGATCTATTACATAATAAAATCTAATCTAATCTAATCTAATCTAATCTAAGCATCCTGATATATCTCACATAAATGGGAAATTATAAAGATTAGATTAGATTAGATTTTTATTAATCCTGTGATCTATTACATAATAAAAATCTAATCTAATCTAATCTAAGCATCCTGATATATCTCACATAAATGGGAAATTATAAAGATTAGATTAGATTAGATTAGATTATTAATTTGATTTATAATCTATCTATTAATTAATAAAAATCTAATCTAATCTAATCAATCTAAGCATCCTGATATATCTCACATAAATGGGAAATATAAAGATTAGATTAGATTAGATTAGATTTTTATAATCCTTTGATTTAATAAAATCTAATCTAATCTAATCTAATCTAAGCATCCTGATATATCTCACATAAATGGGAAATTATCAAGATTAGATTAGATTAGATTAGATTTTTATTAATCCCGTGATCTACTACATAATAAAAATCTAATCTAATCTAATCTTTATAATTTGTAAAACTCTCAACATGTAAACAATGCAAACAAACATAGTAATTTGAAATCTAATGTATTACTGACAAGTAATCATTTCTAACTACTAAAATAATGTGTTTTACCTACTCTTCAAAATTCAACTTATCAATTTTGGCCTAATTTTGATGCTTTTTCGTTTCTGAAATTTAGTTTTTTCCTTTTTCAATTTCTACATCCGATCGTATAATAATATGACGGTGTCGAATCAAAAAACTGCTTTTCTTTGTCTCTAGAGCTTTCGAAATAAATTTATTTCATCATCAGTAGAACAAAATCAGAGTAAGGTGGTAGCAATAATATCAAACAATACATAAACTACATACTACAACTACATACATGAATTAGTCACAATATGGCTGTTATTGTCATCCATATCTTCTACTTTATTTTAAATTTAAATTAATCTCAGTGTTAATGCTGATTTTTTTTAACTTTTAACTTGTACAATGTCTTTTTATTTTAAATTTGTTGTTAAAATTGTTTGATATTATTGCTACCACCTTACTCTGATTTTGTTCTATTGATGATGAAATTAATTTATTTCGACAGCTCTAGAGGCAACCAAAAGAAGTTTTTTGATTCATGCTGGTATCAATCCCTGGAATATTGGCACTTGTCCCTTGATCTTAACGTTATACCAGAGTACTTCCCTTCCTCTCATACACGGTGTCATTTAAAAGTTAGTTAGTTGGTCGTTTTACAATGTGTGTTAACAAGTCTTATACAATTTTATTTAATTTTTATTATTTTATTACGTGACTAATTTTTAAACTGTTTTTAATTCTGACCTGAATATGTCCCTTAGTGGATGAAACCGGTTGTCGTCATTAAATAATTGGACCATTTACTTTCGTTTACCTTGGTATTATTTTAGTTAGGGCCATTCTTAAAATCGCGGTAGATCAATAATCTTCGGTTACTTTAGTCTTACAATGGATATAAATAAAAAATGTATATAAACTCGGCTTTGTCGTATTTAATCCTTAAATCGCGATCGTAATAACGGCTCCTAGCAATAAATGAGGTAATGAATTACTGCAAACTGAGCTAAACCGATTTAAAACTTTGTAAAATTAATAAAATGGAGGGAAGGAGGGGTAGGGGGAATTGGCCCGTGATTGGTTCAACCAATATTGTCACGAGCCGCCACTGTTATTTGTTATTTACTATTATGTTTATTTTTTTTTTGTTTCATGTAATTGAAATAAAGTTATTATTTATTTATTTGTACCAACTCATTTCGTTAAACTGATTCAAGTGACATAATCAACAAAAATCAAATAAACGATAATTAAACAAACGGATCAGATATTTACAGCTCGACAAATCCCTCGTGACCGTTGCACGTGGAAAAAAAGGGCGAAGCTAAAGCATATATACTGTAAATCAGCTATCGTATACGGGGAGCGTAGTAGTACAATGTAGTAGTACAATGTGCGCACAATGACTCACTACAGTCACGAAGTATTTGTTGGACTGTATATATAGGTACACTAGCGACACTTTCTAATTGTACGACCTACAGCATAAAACAGAGCCTAAATGTGTAGCATGGGTAGTAGACGACTTATGCATTCACTGCCGTCTTCGAAATATGTAAACACAGATGTGCGGTCTCGGTGTTTTTTTGTAGTAAATCTACTTTAAATGTAAGGAAGAATGCAGTAAATAAACATAGAAAAAAACGTTGATCTTATAAAATAGAGAGAATTAAATACATCAAAGGCGCATACTTATGCCTGCCGACCTACCTCGGTTAGCACAATTCGAATTTTTTCATTTACTTACCTTAAATATAATATTGTATACAAACAGATGTTTTGTTTTCTTTACAAATCCCTACAGCTTTACCAAATATGTTTGTGTTTTTAATCCAATTGATTCACAATGATTGTTTTCATAACTATTTTTAATTCGCCCCGGCTCCTTTTTTCGATATTAACATACTGAATAATTAATATTTATATAAACTAATCATTAATTATTAATTTAAACCTGCATTTTGTATTTATAGCTATCACTACTGTTCAATTTAGCACTAATTCAAATTTTGTATTTCTTTTGAAAAAATATTGTGACTTTTGAGGTAAAATCTTTGGAACTAGGGAATTTATAATCGAAATATTATTTTATCTTTATATTATAATATTAATAAAAACACATTATTACTATAACCAATAAAAATGTTTCTGACGAGCGTAGAACTTTTCGTTCTAATATCTGATATAAAAATCGTGGTTTTGAATGCATCCTCGCTATATCTCTTTCATTATTTAATGCCAAAGGAGGAAGCCGGAGCGAATTAAGAAATTGATATGAAATCGTCAGACATCAATTAGATTAAAATATATAAGCATAACGGAGATATGCTTTACTGATTTCAGTGTAATTGGATACCTTAAATATTTTCATGCGATCCATTTTGATACGTTCATTATTATTTGCATACGTGTAAAATGAATAAAAGTAGTAAACGCAGTGATATTGGTATTTATTGTATAATTAACATGCCTTTGGTCTAGTTCCTAGTCGTAGTTCGACTGTAAAATGAAAATACCTTTTAAAATCATTTAATAAGACTACGGTTATTGGAAATACTTCAAACATCAAATAAATTTATTTCTACGCAAAGATAACAAATACATAATAGATGCATTCAACTTCGCACATTAATAAATCCAGTCTAAGCTTTTTTAAAATAACCGACAGAGAGACCGCACATCTGTGTTTACATATTTCGAAGCGGCCAGTTACTGCATAAATCCGTCTACTATCCACGTTAAAGATATGGGCTCTATTTTACCCTGTAGGTCGTACAATAAAAGTGTCGCTAGTGTACATATATGAGAGGTAAGGTTATATCACTGCTGTTACTGACTTGCAACTCTATACAATTCATCTGCTTTATAATGAGTTATAGCGAACGCTCTGAACACAACTGATTAGATATGAGGGTATACGATAAATGTTATCTACATATTATAACTTCTGAAATTGATATATAATTTCAGTTTCATATGTGAACTTCAAGGTTATGAATGTCTGAATTGAAAATGCGTTATCCAGAGTTTATTATTTTAACCATGATTCTTACTTGCTTTAACGCTTGGCCCTTCCAAGTAAGTATTGCAGCTGTTAATGTTATTAACAGTTGCTTTTTTTGTTAATTTTGCTTTGCTTATCCGGTTCCGTTATAATATATCGCTCAACTTTTTGTACATTATTCGAAAAGCTCGAAAATCATTAAGTTATATATTCAACTGCTATTAAATGAAAATATATGACTACGTAACTACTAGTTGGAATATGAATGCAAATCTGTATTCTTCAAAATTTGCTGATGGATATAATAAAAATTGTTTTTAGATAACAAAACACGATAAATACAGGATTTATCATTCCTGTAGAAAAAGCTTGCCTATTATACCACTTGAAAGCAGGATACCCCCATGAAATTTGTATTGCATATAAATAATTCTGGGACAAAATTAAGGATCATATTCTTTTTGTGAATTTACATTGTTTTGATTAAGTACACTGTAAAAAATTACAGTAATTTTGCCATAGTAAATCAGGAATATTACATGTAATAACGTTGTGAATTTACCACAATAAATCATGTAAATTTTGTTTTACATGTTTTTCTAGGATATTTAACCTGGAAAAACAAATTTCGGTAAAATTTATAGCTTTTTCATGTAAGTTTAAGATGTAACAAAAATTCAAAAGGAAAATACAGGAAAAAAGATGTACAATTTTTTTGGATATTTAGTACACTTTAAAAGTAATTTTCCTAGTAAACTAATAATTTACTGTACAAAATATGCGGATGTTTTATATTTCTTTGTTTTTACTTGAATTTTCGGGTAAAACTATAGATATCATAGAAAATACGAAATTCATACGCCGCAATGTGATGGTTATTGGATTATTTATCTGTGGGCGTAGGTAATTCTATTCGTTTGTCGAACTTATTATTGGCTCAATGATATCACGTGGTAGTGTAATGATGTGTCACAAACTATCGCAGGTTTCGCGTAAGCGTGTCCATTCTTGATCACTGGTTGAGCAATTCAGTGTGACTTATTAGGTGCTATAAAAGAATTAGGTAAGTTAGTTTTATAAATACGCATTTTCAGATATTTGTATATGTAGTTATCAATTGTTCTTAAAATTTAACATAGTACTTTGAAGGACATACTAACTTATAATCAGATAGGTGCAAACGTAATCGTAACGTGTTTTCAAAAGTATACATTATATTTCTCAAATAAAATAAAATAGATTCTAATCAAGAATGATATCGGAATTATGTTGTAGTATGTAGTATCTATTGGAACTTCATATTTAGAAGTTAATATTTATCAAAGATGAAATTATGTAGATATAAATTGTAGGATAAACGATTAATATTTGTGTTCATTTTGGATAAATTCAAGAATAAATCTTACCAATTTTGGTAATTTTTTTGAAATTTGATGCAGAAGCCCGATTTTGAGTTTTTTTAGACATAACCATTTTAAAATAAAGAAGTTTAGGAGGTTATGTCAGCCTGAAATCGCATTGTCAACTTGAATCTGAACGATGTATAGATAATAATTCTTAGTATCTATTATAAATGACTATTTAGTCATACATATGTTATTTTTTTTTATTTTAACTATATGTATTATATATAACAACTTATTAATTTCTTTTTGTTTTCTCGATTTTTAGGTCTTCAGAAAAACATGGAAATGCTCAACGACGATTCACTTTTATTGCAAAAGCTTTTTCAACTAAAAATATATACAAAATATAAATCATAAAGTGGTAATGAAAATTATAAATAAATTTGTTGTCTAATAGGAGACTAAAGGGATACGAGTAGGTGTAAAAAATTTACAGCAAGTGTATATAAACGAACTATTATATGCAGATGATTTGGTATTATTGGCTAACTCACCAGAAGAATTACAAAATAAACTAAATATATGGAAACAACAACTTAAAGAACATGAAATGCAAATTAATATTGGAAAAACAGAAGTAATGGCTATCGCAAGAATACCCGAGTCTATAAACATAAAGATTGATAATATAAACATTAAACAAAGCGGCAACTTTAAATATCTGGGGTCTATTGTTAACGAAAAGGGATCATCGTACATGAAATTATTCATAGAGTAAACTGTGCAAACAACTGCTTCTATGCTTTAAATAAGTCGTTTATAAGGAAGAAAGAAGTCACAAAGGAAACTAAAATAAAGATCTTTAATAGTGTATATACCAATACTAACATACGGGAGCGAAACATGGACTTTAAGTAAAAGATTAAGAAGTAAAATACAGGCAAGTGAGATGCGTTATCTGAGGGCTGTAGCGGGAGTGACAAGAAAAGACAGAATTAGAAACGATAGTGTGCGTAATTGGTTTAAAGTAGTGTCGGTAAATGAAAGAGTGGAACAAGGACAATTAAGGTGGTTCGGACATATGGCTCGTATGAATAGTGACAGAAAGGTGAAGCAGATATGGACGGCGGGGGTGGACCATAAGAGACCGAGAGGAAGACCGATGCGGACATGGAATGATCAGGTCGCAGATATATTGCTGAGGAGAAATTTAGAGTGGAACCAAGCAAGCAGGATCGCCCAGGACCGAAGATTGTGGAAGAGCTTAGCAGTAATACCTCTACACCATAATGGTAAATGACAAAATCATAATTGTTTTGTTTACTTTAAAGATTGTGTTTTAATGTAATATGTTTTGATTATTTATTGTTAAATATGTAAATATTATTGAATTGTGTAATTAAATAGACTTCTAAAAAATATTACTGTATTTAGTTATAAAATTAAGTTATATGTAGTTTTGTGAAGTATTGTATGTTAAATTTATTATCAACTGCGTTTTTTTGTTTGTGAATTTGAATCATTTCAAGTATATTACGTGTTTTTGAATTTCGTTCCTTATTTAAAATTGTTATATCATTAAAATCAAATGTATGATTGTAATTTATTTCATGTCTTTTAAGGTTGCAAGATTTTTGTTATATTTATATTCTTTTATTCTATGTTCTAAATATTTATGGTTTTCAGTTTGACAAATTACACATACAAATACACGTTTTTAAAATATCTAAATTCTATGTATGAAGAAGATTTTACAACTATAAAACTCAAACCTCTAAAGAAAATAAACCAAAATACAATCCAATAACTCAAAATAGTATAAAAAACAATAATTGGGTAAACAATATTTTAAATACAATAATACCTAATAATGTTATCAATGCATTATCATTAGGAATAAATTTTGCTTTAGATTATAACACAAATGAAATTCCTACTAATAATATAATAGCTACACAGACTAGGCCTTTGAACCTTTCAAAAGACAATTTCAAATGTCCTTTTCTCCTTTAAAATTGTTTAATGAGAAAAATCATTGCGTTAAGTTTATATATTTGTATCTTCTGACTGATTTGAATACCTAAAAATACCTATTCACGTATTTCTAGTTTTATTCATATTGTGCAAAATGCTTTAAATTAGATTGTTATTTAAAGTAAGCTGTGATTTCCATGTTACCAAATGTATGTTGGAATCGTTGGCTAGTTTAAATAGAAATTTAATTTAAGGTATAGTAGGCTGCAAAAAATAATAGGCTATAATATTAAATTACACATGTAAAAGAATTTACAAGTAATTTCTTTTACAGGTGTAATTTAATATTATAGCCTTGGTAGTAATATTAAATTATACTTGTAAAACAATTTACCGTACAATGTATATTTATGCATGCGATATTCCATTCTTTAGTATTTTTACTTGCTTTCTTTATAAAAATCTCTGAAAATATCTGAAAATTACTTCAGTGTTCGGTAAATATACAGTTCATATAAATATTACATACAGTACATTTTACAGTACAATCTTTGAAAAATACATCAGCATGTGAAATTTACTAGATGGCAGAAATTTTACTTTATGAAGCAAATTTACCTGTAAAATTGTAGGCAACTTCGTTACCAACGATTTTACATGTAATTTTACTAGTTTTCTTTTTTACAGTGTAAGTGACATATCAGAAATTAAAGCATTAGTTCTAATAGTGAATATGGCCCAAAGTTTTATGGCGATCTTACGTCCACAATTGGGTAATCTGACAGTGGATACTTTCCAATTATATTGAAATGTTAAATTTATTTCGTGCATTTAAAAATTAAATTTCTTGCACTACCGGTTTTGACAAAAGTGCCTTCTTCAGGTGATTGAAATTTTATTGAATACTCCTACTTGACTGATTTCTTCGTTTGTTTTAAATCTTGAAAATAAGTGGTTGGTCGAGGTAGTCCTGTCATCTGGGTCACCGGATTTGAGACAGCTGCGGTAACAATTCGACAAGACCAAGGCCTAATAAATTATGCCCTTTCATGGATACGTCGACTTTGCGTTCAACAACACGTCGATAGCTTTAAACAACTAATGTAAGTAAAGTGGATTGCATGAAGAATGTAAAAAAAAATGTTTAATTTAATATATTTAAACACCACAAAGATAAAAATTACAAAAATTCCTATTAGAATTACAAATCATTAATCAAGCACCTTTTGTTCGGATATTTTTACTTTAACAACTTATTTTAAGATGTTTAATCAAATGAAGTCGCACGACCGTAAGCAGCTTGTATAATAATCTTGGAATGCTCAGCTTAACATCGATTTTAGCTTTAACTTTCGAATTTCTACTTGACCGAGAGCTTTTGCCATGTACAGCTTTGTTTTTTGTTACTTATTTTCTTCCACAGATGCCTCTATTTATTCATTTTACAATTTAATTTAATAATATTTATCATCTGAACATATAATACATTGTTAAATAAAAATTACATACATACATTTGCTTCCTTCATCATCTAGCTAGCAATTTTTATTGTGTCCTGTGTGTTACAAAGATTTTATATTTGTTCAAATTAACTACCCCAATGTTATTATCCCTATCAGTATATTTGCTTTAACACACTATTTATTTAGTGGAAAAATACACACAAATGTCGCTATTGACAGACATCAATAGACGTTTTCGATTGTACACAGCTGGTTAACCAATGACGTGATAGGTAAGAACCGGGTATTAACAACAAGTTATCCGATCGAATGTAAACGGTTATACAGGTTTGGTTATAACTGTTGTAGGTTATAACATTCGGCTTTATATTTTCGAAATACTGACGTTACACTAGCCTTTTTTTACGAAATGTATAAGAGAATTACTGAAAAGGAAATATTTGCGTCTTGCATTAGGCTGTTGGACGATATCACACATTCTCCAAACAACAGTTTGAATGTTTTGCCTGTCATTTTAAAAAATTGTGCATATAAAATTATTCCTTTATAAGAAAGAGTAAGACATGAGAGAATACCACATTATTTCGAAGCTTGGGTTAATAGATTCATTCATTCATTCATTCATTCAAGTTAGGGTGGGCACTTGAGCTTGGTGCTCATTGTACCATCCCTATTGATTCTCTTATTTCCACTCGAGCAGCTTGGTGTGCTCTATAAAGCCCAGTATCTTGCCCAGTGGAAACTTGAGGACCTTCGAGGGCTCCAATAGATCTCTCCCGAAATATGAGTAGCCTGAGTACCTTTAGTTCCTCACATGTGCAGAGTACATGTAAACTCGTTTCCTCCTGTAGTTCGCATCTTCTACATCACGGTTCGCTTACACGGCCTGTCTTGTATAGATGCTTTTTCAGAGGACAGTGTCCAGTTACCAACCCAGTAATGGTTTTAACTTCTTTCCTACTGCGCTTGAGTAGGTTATCAGAGAAACTACCATTCCCATCCCCTATCAGCGTTTTGGTATGGAGTTGACCTTCAGTCGACCTCCATTTCTTTGTACTTTCTTTATCTAACCAGGTCCAGATCTCCCTTCTTGCGGAATCTTTAGTAATCCCACATACGGGCTCTGGAGCCACGAAGTGTCTCTTAGAGCCCCTTGGCTAGTTCATCGGCTATTACGTTGCCCTTTATATCCTCATGTCCCGGCACCCAAATCAGAGACACCGTGTTGTCTCGTGCCAGTGCATTGAGGGATTGTTTGCAGTCCCTAACTAGTTTTGACCTAGTTATAGGGTTTGAGACTACCTTAATGGCACCCTGACTGTCAGTCATTATATTAATTTTCCTCCTCATGTAGCCCCCTTTGCAATCATTTCTGCACAGGCTGCAAGGGCGAATACCTCTGCCTGGAAGACTGTTGTATGTTTCCCCAGGCTTATGAATATCCTTTGATTAGGACTGGGCCCACAAATACCGGCTCCTGTCCCCTGGCTGGATTTGGATCCATCCGTGTACCAGTTTTCGTTAGCAGTGATTTCACTACGTGCCTGGTCTCTGTTCGGTATGGAGATTTTCACCTTTTCAGTGAAGATAATTTCGGGTACCATGCTGTCCGTGGGCATTTGTAGCAATGGCCCGTCCAGCAACGTGCCCGTAGTGTTGTCCTCCCACCCTGAAGTTGGGATGCCACAGGTTGTTGGCTTTCAGTCTAAGGATCGCATTCATTGCCTCCGCTCTCACATAGAGTTCCAGCGGGGGAGGCCCACAATGGTCTCCAAAGAGGCGATCCCTGTACTGTTAGTTGCGCCAGTGATACCCAGCAATGCCAATGCTATGGTTAATAGATATCTGGCGTATGATTTTTATATGCATTTTAGAATGCAAGTTGATACATTTCAGCGCTTAGTCCGTCTAGTACACTCAAATTTTACAAGAAAAATTTAGGCGGCTGCATGGCAGTGAAAAATGTCTCTTGATGAGGCTTTGGTATTTAGCGAAAGGAGAGACAATTGCGTCTATTGCAGATCGCTTCAATGTTGCAAATTCAACAGCATGTGTACTAATAAATGAACTATTAGAATGTATTGTAAAACTATCAAGTAAGATCATTATTTGGCCTACGTCAGAGGAAGCTACGTATTTCAGTAGCCAGAAATCGCTGGGTTTCCTGGTAAACTTCAATTTTTTTACTGATTTAAAATACGCACATATTCAGTAACACAGTTGACGATATTAATTAAAATAATTAATATTTATGGAATGTCACTAATAAAAGATTATTCAATTAATAGTGTAGTTGTAAAAGTTTCCTATACCGCATAAGCCGCATTTTTTTAATTTGCTGCTATTAATGGCCTCCTTAAAAAATTCATACATAAGTTATCATCTGCAAATGAAATTTTATTAAGAATAAATGTAAAACACATATCTTTATATTTACAGTGGATTAAATTATCTATAACTATACTATCAGTCTCTTCAAACTCAACATTTATATTACTAATTATAAAGGCTCTGCTCCGATAAGCCATTGAAAAGTGCCCCTAAAGCTATCGGGCTGAAATTAAAGCAAATGAGTACTACTGTCACACATACTATAAATACCAAAAATTAGCTGAATCGATGCCACCCATTCGAGATATTAGCATAAGGGTGGAAAAATTCAATATTTTTTTCTCAGGAATTACTTAAGCTATCACGTTCAAAAAAAATATGTAAGTAAACAGTGATTATGGGCATTCTATAAAAAATTAAGAACTAATTCCCTCCACTCAGTTCAAAGTTATTATTATTTTCCCCTTTTTAGGGGTGGTTTTTTGAGTTTGGTTTAAGGTGCCAACTTGGCTTTTTGTTATATTGGATCGTATGCATTTAGGTTTATTATATCTTTTTTTTCAGTTTTTTCTGTGTGGTAGAACATGTAAATAAAAAATCAAATCTCTTTGAATGATTTTAGTAGGAGCAATTTGTTTTTGGTTATTTTAGGGTTAAAATAATTATTTATCCATTAATTTCAGGATTATTTGTATAAATGTTTCAGCCCTATTAGTTATAAAAACACCGAAATATACAAAACAATATGTAACAATAAAATAATATTTAACAACACGCACTTCAAAGTTGTTATTATTTTCCCTCATTGAGGGGTGATTTTTTTGAGTTGCGTTTAAGGTGCCAATTTGACTTTTTGGTTTATTATATATTTCGTCAAGTTCTTTCAATGAAGTAATACAAATAAAAAATAAAACCTCTTTGATCTTAGCAGCAGCATTGGGTTATTGATTATTTTAAGGATAAAATTCAAATTATTCATCGATCGGATTCAGGATTATTTATATGTATGTACATTTCAGCCCTAGTATCTATAAAAGCATCGACATATAAAAAAGAATATTGTAACAATAAAATAATATTTAATTCCGCACACGCTGTTCGAAGTTATTTTCTCCTTTTGGGGGATGTTTTTTCAAGTTGGATTTAACAATTCGACTTGATTTTTTGTTACCTATAAATCTATGCGTTTTGGTACAATATATATGTTTTTATATGATATAACATATTGACATAAATCAATCAAATCTCTGTTAGATATTTATTGTTCTAGTAACAACATAATTCTATCCACATTTGTTATTGCAACAAGCTATGTATTTATAGTTGTTATAATTTTCTTAATATTGAACAGAACCGCTATTCGTATTTTACTTTTGTTCTTACTGCCAAATAGATATATACATTTATTATACATATTTCTTTAATCAATGTTCTGAGACGTGCATAATTTGTTTTAATATGACAATTATTTGATTGTGAGAGTTTGGAGACTGTTGTTTAATGTAATTTCTTTATGTAGAATAAACAGCAGTGCTGTAGAAAGTAAGTTAAAATATGTTCTCACATAAGTGTATTAATCGCGGTGGTTTGATAATAAAAATATCTGGAAGAATAAACTTAAACAAATAAATAAACGATGAAGATGATAGAAATACTTATTTGGAGCTATTCATTCTTCCCAGAAGAATCAGTGAAAGTTGCAAATCAAGAGCATACTTCTCAGTTCATATGACATCACTTGTATAGAATTTATTAGGAAAAAAGTATATAGTAAACCTAAATGCAGACATTACTATACAGCAAAAAGTCAAGTTGGAACCTTAAATTCAAAAAACCACCCCCGGAAGGGAACTTTGACCTTCGTGTACGGAGCTAAATATTATTTTATATCGACTATGAATACATATATGTTAATAATAAATGTAACAACAGATAATATATTATATAATAATATACTACTTATTATTATTTATTCTTACAGAATTATTTTTATAGCTCAGCGCTTTCATAACTACAAGGGCTGAAATGTACAATCCTGAAACCGCTCGATGATTTTCTGTTTTTATTTGCATGTTCTACCACACAGAAAGAACTTAAAAATAATGAACCCAAATAAATACATTACTATATAACAAAAAATCAGATTGAGACATTAAACTCAACTCAAAAAAAACCACCCTTCAAAAAGGAAAAATAACAAAAACTTTCAACTGCGTGTACGGAAATAAATATTATTTTGTTGTTATAATTTTCTTTATTATATTTTGATGCTTTTATAACTACTAGGGCTGAAACATACCTACAGATAATCTTGAAATTGATGGATGAACAATTGTTTTAACCCTAAAATAAACAATAACAAATTGTTCTTACTAAGATCATTCAAAGAGATTTGATTTTTTATTTACATGTTCTACCACACAGAAAAAACTAAAAAAAATATATAACAAACCTAAATGCATACGGTCTAATATAACAAAAAGCCAAGTTGGCACCTTGAACCAAACTCAAAAAAACCACCCCTAAAAAGCGGAAAATAATAATAACTTTGAACTGAGTGGAGGGAATTAGCTCCTGATTTTTTATAGAATGCCCATAATCAGTGTTTACTCGTATAATTTTTTGAACGTGATAGGTTAAGTAATTCCTGAGAAAAAAAATATTGAATTTTTCCACCCTTATGCTAATATCTCGAATGGGGTGGCATCGATTGAGCTAATTTTTGGTATTTATAGTATGTGTGACAGTAGTACTCATTTGCTTTAATTTCAGCCCGATAGCTTTAGGGGCACTTTTTAATGGCTTATCGGAGCAGAGCCTTAAAGCAACATTTTTAATACTTTTTCTGCAACTGATGAACACTTAGGATTGACACCCGTTGCAAACAGCTGTAAACAGTAAGAAGAGGTTATGTATATTGTTAAAAACGTTTAATACCCAAGTCCCGACTCCGGTTAAAATTGGTTCAACCAGGTTGGAACTGTGACGTCACGAAAAACACACTCGAATACTATTGGTTATAACCGAATGATACCTGGTTAAAACCAATGTACAATCGAAAACGTCTAATGTTTAAAAAAGTTCAGTCACAAAGTTAAAATCTTAACAAAACAACTGGTTGCATGTAAGAAGTCGATGATAATCATCTATCAAAACAGCGAACAGATAAGGCAAGAACGCAATAAAATTATTCCAAAAACAACATTTAATTATTCTCGACTACTTCCAACGACCGTCAAGATCAACGTCAGAATAACGACTGCAGTGGCGCCCTCTCTGAAAATTGTCAGTGCTGTCAGAGCCATGCACGCGGATCCTTAAAAAGTGACAACTGTCGCTTCGTATCTTATCTGTTCGCTGATCAGAACTTCATACACGAAGTGAAAGTAAAAATGCTCCCCTGGCCTGCTCGCTCTTCGGATTTAAACCCGATCGAGCATGTATGGGATGGGTCGCTACATAAGGCGTTTGCCATAAGCAGCAAACACCTTGAAAAAACTTCGTCGTCATCTACAGCAAGCCTGGGATGAGATCCGGCAAGATACCACTGATGATCTCATTTAAAGCATAACTAGCAGAATTAGACAGTGTATAAATAATCGTGGTGATGTGACATTTTATTGATCAGTTAAAGCAAATGTGTAGCGTAGCAAATGTTTTAGCAAGAGAGGGCTGTAGGGATAGCCACATTTTAAAATGTATTGTTTGTAATATAATATAATCCCGTAGGGCCAATATCTGCCAGCGTCGGAAACCCTCAAGTGGGAGTTCCAAAAAGCAGCGGACCCATCAGACTACAGCACCACCACCAACATCACCCTCAGATCATTTGTGTCCGTGGGAAAGATCATCGACAAGTATTTGCCCGAAATCGATAAAGATGTCTGTCCATACTACTCGACGATAAATAGGCAATCTGGCCCTGAAATGGTCGACATCCTCTTCTCTACGAATGCACCTACAATGTTTTTAGAATTGCCGAAGATGTTCAAGAAGGATAGCGATGCATGCGACTCAGCACGAACATTTCTGGTATCGAACCCAGATTTGATTACAGTGATGTCGGCCTACAACGAGAAGACTTGGAGGAATCTATTCATGTTCTCCGAAGGAATGGTGCAAATCTTTAAGGCGTGTTACAGCCAACCAGTTTCCGTTCTGCGCAATATATTTATGACCAGAGAAGCGTTGGAATCAAACATCTTATTCTGTTATAAACGTCCTTTCGTGCAGATGCAAAAGATAACGCGGAATTACCTGCTCAAAGTTAAAAATTCTAACAGCACAGAGGAGGATGTATGTAGCAAAATTCTATCGCTGGAACACTTCTTGGATTGTGCGCAGTTTGCACCGCAAATTTATTTAATACGGCACCAGTATTTCGAATACGATTATCCCATTAATGAACAGCTAGATTTAATCGAGAATTTGCAAGTGGAGCACGTGCGAGATACTACTCATTGTCCGACCGAAACAACACTCACTTACGACGGGAAAAAATTGCACTGGATAGGTACGAGAGTTAACAAGGTGTCCGCATCCGTGACGCCGTGTTTGACTCAATACGGGAAGACGATCAGGAGAAGATGCATAGTGGATCCGTACGCAGGAGCCTATTGGTCGAAAGCACCCACAGTATGCTACAACAATATTGACACACCTAGCAACGATACCGAATCGGATCACAACAAATATATCCTTAAAGTATGGAGATATTATGAACAGGCCTTGTACCGTTTGGACATCACGTGCTTCGAATATGATTTTAATCAGTGCGATCTGGTAGATTGGGATGAAGATTATTTCGTATACACCGTGGAAGATAAATACTCGCGTACAAAGACAGAAATAGAAAAAATTATCAAGAGGGACATCCATAGACAAACCAAAGGTGTAGAATTTGCTAACTTGACAAAAGTCTACCGATGCGCAAGTCCAGGATCATTGAATGATACTTGCGTGGCAACGTGCAGAGGCGAACAAGTAATTGACGAATACTGGACAGAGCCGCCTGAAACGTGCATTTCCCCCAGGGTGATTAAGTCGGTGGAAAGCTATTGCCCAGAAGATATA
The DNA here is from genome assembly GCA_004143645.1 of Protaetia brevitarsis. Taxonomy (NCBI): domain Eukaryota; kingdom Metazoa; phylum Arthropoda; class Insecta; order Coleoptera; family Scarabaeidae; genus Protaetia; species Protaetia brevitarsis. Next base: position 17,356 of record RXPK01003367.1, read on the forward strand.
ACCTACGCAAATGGTAACAGCGCGCAATTGCATTGGAAGAAAACTTTAGCAGGAAAGACAACCACGCCTTTAGAAACGTGCTTGGATGATGCAGGGAATCAAATAAACAGAACTTGCATACTTGAGCCTTCTTCAGAAAAAACCGTTCTGGTCTGAACCATCAGGGAATTGCTCAATACCCGTGCAGCGCACTTACTGTTTAGCAGAAGAGACACATTCAACTGGTATTTCACTACATTGGAACGATACCCTACCATATACAATATCAATTCCTTGGGAGCTTTGTTTAGATGCAGCGGGAAAGCAAGTAACTAGAACTTGTATTCGTAACAGCTCATCAGCAGAACCTTATTGGACCGAAGCTTCTGGAAATTGCTCCAAGGAAGTGGAGATACCGGAAATAACACAAAAATTGCATAATCTCCGTATGGCAAATACCACTAACGTATTGTCTGAGATCAGCAAGATAACTGAAGATGCAGCCAAAGAGGGCGGATGATATTAATTTGGTATCGGAATGCTTGACGCTATCACTTACAAAGGAGGGCAATTCAACATCAGATTTTTATACTGCTGTACAAAACGTAATGAAAGCACCGAAAGAGGTATTAAAGGATTCACAACAGCGACTCAATTCTACCGATAAGATGTTGAGCTTAATCGAATCTTTCACGAGGGGAATTACAGGAAATAAAAGTGGGATCCAATATATCAGGAGGGCGAATATCTTGACCCAGATTACTTACCCTTTCATCAGTGGTGTTACAGGTTTGGCCTTGTACGGTAGTTGCTTTAAAGACTTGAACAGTTACACGATTGTCGAAATGAGAAGGGGAAATACCTTCGATAAGCTAGAGCCACAAGATCTCGATCTTGCTACTTACGTGCCCGAAAGCCTAATACACACTCTAACGGAAGGATCAACTGATGAAACAACGAATAACTTTAAAATAATCAATACTATCTTCCTTAACGATGCCCTCTTCAATGAAATTCAGAACTCCAACTTTTCGACCGGAAGCAAAGTAATCAATGTGGATATTCCAGGTTATCCAAGTCATTTTGAAACGCCTATACCTTTGCTGTTTCGACCAACTGGAAACTTTATAAATCCGAATTGTGCCTATTGGGATTATGGTGAAAGCAAAAAGGGTAATTGGTCCACGGCTGGTGGAAAAATCTTAAGTTTTTACAAAACAGAAACTTTGCTGAGATGCTCCTTCAAGCACTTAACAAATTTTGCCCTCTTAATCTCTACGGATGCTTTCATTGCCATCAACCACAACTTTTTATTGACCATCATAACGTACCCAGGAACCACTTTGTCTACTATAGGAATAATCTTCATACTTTTTACAGCGACCACCTTCAAGCATTGGTACAAGAAGCGTCACAATACTATACACCTATCCGTTGCAATATTCTTCGAAATAATCCTTATGTTCACAGCGGGCTCAGATTTCCTAGAACGTGGTTACTCTTGTGCCATCGTTGGAGCCGTCTTACATTATATAGTGCTGGCGAAATTCGTTTGGATGCTCCTGATAGCTCGCGCGCAGTACCGCAAGTTCATCAACGTGTTAAGCAATTACCAAGAACAAACTCACCATCGAGAACATGTGTTAATCGGATGGATTGCGCCCCTACTTCCAGTGTTCGCTTCGTTTATGATTTTTCCGCAAAATTACGACAGGGGCACGTTGGAGTTCTGTTACCCCAAAGCGGATGCTCTGCTATTCTTTCTAATCATACCAATCAGCGCTATTATACTCGCTAATTTGATAATCTTCAGCGTTGTGGCGACGAAAGTATCAGCAACTAAATTGCTGAGCTACAACATAGTCAACACTAACAAGTACAAGGTGCGGTTGATCATAATGTTGTTCTTTATGCTGGGCATCACTTGGTTGTTGGGCCTGGCTACTGTATTTCTACCAGGATGCTGGATAAAAGCGCACCTCATATGCCTGTACTCTTTTTGTATTTTAGCTTCATTCCAGGGATTTGTTATGTTCGTCTTCCACATACTGTTAGACGAACGCACGATAGCTTTATGGCGCGAGAAACTGGGATGGCCTTCGAGAAAGGATTTGCTAAAAGAAAATGCATTCAGGAGTTACCATCCGCTGATTTCCACCAGCAGCACATACGCAAAAAAAGAAAAGGATATGTTTTTTTGAATCACCCAGCATATGGAATATATTTAGCCACTAAAGTCTATCTACAGCTGACAGAATGCAAAAGACAGGTAAAGTGCTTCACATATGCTGGGCGTCTCAGTAACTGGGTACAGTTTTTTTGGGGAAGTGCAAAACTGCAAAAAATAACTTGCTATATATACAGGGTGAGTTTTTTATTCTGAGACAAGGAATATCTCTAAAACACTGCATCAAATCAAAAAAGATCTTAATAGATTTGTTATAATATAGGGGGCTCACTGAATGGTGACGAACTCGATCCCCCACTTCGCTCCCCAGAGTGAGCGGTGGGACAACTTTGAAATCTTAAATGGGAACCCCCATTTTGTATTGTAGATTCGGATTCTACGCCATCAAGTATGTAATTTTTGTTTGAAACTTTTTTCGAAAAAAAATACACAAAAAAGAAAAGCAAGCAAACATGATTTTGTTTTTTTTTTTTTATTTTAACGTGCAGCTAATACCGCGATTTCATTATTTACTCCAGCAATTGTTTTTCGGCGATTACGTTTTCTTGGCTGTACAGTTCCTTCCCTAGAGAACTGTTGAACAACTCGGTAGAAAGAAGCCCGCATAAAGTACGGTTTTGTATCGTTGAATAGCATTCCAATTGCGGATAAATAAATGTATCGAAGTGAAGGGGCACAGTTTCGAGCACATGATCATGTTTGCTTACTTCTCCTTTTTGTGTATTTTTTCTAGACGTTCACAATCAAGTTTTTTGCGATTACAGCACAATCTGTTACGAATCGAAAAAAAAGTTTCAAACAAAAATTACATACTTGATGGCGTAAAATCCGACTCTGTAATACAAAATGGGGGTTCCCATTTAAGATTTCAAAGTTGTTCCCCCTCCCACTATGGGGGAGGGGGTGGGGGGGGGATCGAGTTCGTCACCATTCAGTGAGCCCCCTACATCAAAACAAATCATATTAAGATATTTTTTTTTGATTTGATTGGAGATATTCCATTGTAAAAAACTTACCTGTATATATGTACAAAATATTTCACGTAAGTTGTTCATTGAAAGTTTATGATGTTCTACTATTTACATAAAATTATTATTATTATTATTATTATTATTATTATATATTTGAGACCTTAGCACCATTATCTGTTCAATTGGAACTATAAATTAGAAATACTTCAACCAAAATATCGCTTCGTTGATCGGCAATTGACGTCAACTTTATTATTTATTTTTCATAGAATGATATATTTAGTAACAATCATTGCATCATTCAGAAATTAATATCTCGGTTAATATTTGCTACGTTGTGAATGTAGATATAACTCTATAAAACAGTATGCACGCTTCACCATCTAACATACAGGGTGTTCAACAATGAGAAGCAAAGTGCCACATTTTCGATTTTTTTTTCTTTTAAATAGAACACCCTGTATTTTATTTCGAAATAAGGAAGTAAATATCATCCCTTAATACTTCATATCAGCATTCCCTACGCTTATCTTTAATACTACTTTTTCTTAAACAATCTAAGTAGCTCTAGGTTTAAATGTTCATAGTTGGCTTTAAACGGGATTAACATTAAGTTCATTGACTAATCATAAGTTTGTATGTCATCGTAATTATACTTTTGTAGAACGCAATATGAATAGAAACGGAACGGAGAATGTAATAAAGTATGAAATAGAACATGTACATTTAATGACAAACATCCAAACTTTGACTCCGGGCCAATTACAAACATTTAAATCTTTAAATGTTGGTAATTGGATTTTGATTTCATTACACCTGATGATGGCATATAGGCGAAACCGAAATTTGAGGATTGGATAGAACTTATTTCCTCATTTTCTGATGCATAACATTTAAAAATAGGACTAATTAATTTGTTTAACAAAAAGTCGCTCGTATCTCAAAATCTATTAAAGAATGCTGATGTAAAACAATAGGTGATAATATTTACTTCCTAATTTCGAATTAAAATACAGGGTGTTATATTTAAAAAGAAAAAGGCTTTACTGCATTAATTACTTGCGGTAATAATCGATATATTAATTTCTAAATGATGCAATGATTATTACTAAATTAAAATAAAAAAAAAGAAAATCTGAAATAACTCAAAAACGGCAACATATAGCTATGGCGGTAGAATCAATTTTTTTTTAAATACACTGAACGAATATACACATATATAATAAAAAAGTACATTAATTCAATAATTATTTTATCAAAATTCGTCCAATGAATACTTTTATCAATACAAAGTATGTGCGTTTATTATAGATATTAATAAATATAGATTCATCTATACAATAAGGAAAATTGCTGATATAATGAATTTATTATTAACTTGATTATGAATGTAATAAACATAAATTATTGTTTTAAAAATCGGTATACATTAAAGTGATTAAAGAAGTTTTTGATGCAATAAAGTAAGTTTATATTATATATAAACTGGATTATCATATTGCTAACCGTGGTACATTGTATGAATTAACTTCTTTATTGCTTATATGAAAATTTATACATTCCGTTAATTAATAATAGTTGAAGAAACTATGAATTATATACTATACCTATTTATTACTAAAGTTTGCCAAATAATATAAACAGATTTCGAAAATATACAGTTTGTATAAGAGTTCCAAGTCTTTTACACTAACAGCACATTTTCGAAATCCGATTATACTATTTGGCAAACTTTAGTAATAATTAATTCGCATAATAATACAACCAACTTCAAAAAGGTGCAGCTACAGTGCAATAAATAAATCTACTTACCAATACTATTTATTGATGAATTTTAATATTAGTATACATTATTTATTTACAAATCAAATTATTACTTCGTACGAGCTTGCCACAAGCTATCCAATTCGCTGGGTAATAAGTTATCAAAAATCTTAACGACCGTATTATTATAGCTTCTGTCCCGTCATCAAAATCTAAAACACCAAATAGGTAATAAGTAATATTTGAGAAAAGAGTGTACATATACATTTATACATACCAAATTATTTGCAATATTTTTGTTTGAAATTCTCCTTATCAGTTTTACATATCCGTAAATTTATTACTTATAATTTTTTTTCACCATCCGATAAACTTCCAAAAATATGTTAAAAGTTTTATATTAAGGTACCTAGTTTTTTCCGTCAGAAATCTATCTGCTTTTCTAACCATGATAACGTTCACGACGATAAATGATAATCGTTTTCTATAAAATACTAAAACACTATATTTGTATTTAACATTATTATGCACATGTTTGAAATGTCTGACTAATGTATCAAGCTCGGCAAAATTAGTGTTACACACAAAACAAAGCATATTGCACCTACTTTAACGTTCACACACACGCAAAATATCAAATAGTGGATATCCACTTATTATTAATTACATATAAAGCTAGGTTAGGTATTTAACAAGTTTTCAAGTGGAATTAAGAAATAAAATAAAACAAAATACCTTAATTTTGCCTGTAATAACACTAAACACACTGTTTTAATGAATGCAAACAGATAAAACACGTTGCAGAAGAAATGCATTTATACCTGGGTAGAAAGGACTAGTATGTAGAATGTGAATCTGAAGTTCTGAAGAAATAATTTTAACAATTGCATACGCTATACCTACAGAGAAAGCGTGAAACATAGTATGTGTTAGAGTGAAATGATTGGAAACAATCAATACCGTTATAAATTAATTTGTTAAAGTAATTAACTCAGTATTAAAAATACATTATACCTCATGGAAATAATAAAATATTTAATTAAATTAATAACATACTACTTTAAATTAACAAACCACTTAATTATTTCTTTTTCTAATAAGTAATAAACTGTATTTTGTTAATACAATAAACTTACTTTTTCAACGTGATTTTGTTTTTTCAATGTACATATATCATTATATCTAAAATAACAAAGTTGGCGTCAATTCCCGGAAGTGATATCCTGGTTATACTATTTCCCATTTATAGTTCTAATCGAACAAATAATGATGGCAAAATATCAAATATAAATAAATAGTTGAACAACATAAGCTTTTAATAAAACATTTACATGAAGTATCCTGTATATATTTTTTTATAACGATTTGAAATTTGAACGCAAGTATTTGCAAAAATCCTGTATTCAAATTCTAAGAAAAATTCCATGAAAATGTATACCTTCATCGATTTTTTACGTTATATCTAGTAAAAATTTGAATCTCCAGAGATATTTTTTCTCCTATTGTTGAAAAATTAAAATGTTTGAATTATTTTTTAAACTAATATGAAACTCGGCCTAAGTTAAATAACACACGAGTACTAAATGAAAATTGACCACAATGACATTGTGTCAGCATTTTCTCTCATCCCGGATTAAAACTGCCTTCAAATGAACACCCACCCTTTATATATCACCATTGTAGAAAAGAAAAAGTCAGTATCATGCTTAAAGGAAATGCAAACGCACGATATAGAAACCGATTTATTGAATGACGAGACCAATCATCCCATATGCAAGTCTTTCTCACAGTTAGAAAGCAATCTAATACTATATAATTATTTCTAACTGTTTTCTAGAGCTGTATACCTTTTCTTTCCGCTATCCCTTCCAAAATTTTTACCCGCCTAAAGTGCCATTACTTTAGTTTTGAACATAATTCAAAGGGTTCTTATGGAAGCAATTGAAAGCTTTATTATTGATGAAAAAATCTCTTTACTTCGCCTATACGTCTATCTCTTTACTTCGTCTATAAGTAAAGAGATATTTTCATCAATTCTAATTCTAAGTGTAGTAAATCGTGTGGAGCTAACCAATTAAGCGTAACCATGATTAAATTATGTTGTCCTTATTCATTTCATACTAACAAACTTAATTTCAAACAATTAACCTCATTCATTGCACAAGAAAAGGTAAGTTTTACCCTTTTGTCATTTCATCTACAAAATGTAGGTACACACAGAATATATCATTTAAAAATCCTTGAGCATACTTGACGTAGAAACACATACATGCTTTGTTTTATCAATATAATTTGTAATGTTTCAACTCCACAAACAGCAAGTATACAACAATAGAGTAACTTACAAGTTAATTTATTGTATTAACCCCCCAATACAAGCGATTAACTGCAGCGCGCTCGTGTGTTACTAAACTTAGACAATCCCAAGCCTGTATTCAAACGAGGAGGGAATCATGCAAACCAACTTTCCTTGCTCGGAAAGTGGGTTTGTGTTATTGATTCGAATAAAATGATTATTAGCGAGAAAATAAATCATACATTTGCAGTACACAATAAACCAGCAATGCAATTTTTTTATCTATTACTCTAAATAAAAGGAAAAAGAAATTGATTTCCTGACAAATTAATAATTACCCCTGATTATGTGCCAAATTTTCCACATACTTTTTGAATTTAGCGCAACGTATTGGGTTTAAAAAAGATTGCTTCGATTTTGAAATTGCAGATAAAATTCGAGTATAAAATCGAAAAATAAAAATCAAAACTCCTACAGAAAATAATAAAGTTAACATAAAATGGAATTAATATGAAAACCTAAGGTGGGTTATTTTTAACAGTTTAGCACTACCTCAAAAAACCGAAAAAAAAGCTTTGGGGTACAGAGTTAATGAGACAGCATGCGCAATTAGCAAAAGTTCTTTAACACGTTAATCTATGATTGTTTGTTGGAATAAATGTTGGAAATGATTCTAAATCATTGCTTTTTCATCATTGATAAATAACCATTCGCAATACAGTTTCACATATAAATGTGCCTACACTTACTTTATATAATTGTTATCTTCGTAATGTTTGAACAGGCTATCATTAGCTAATCGAAAAATCAATATGGTTATGGATATGTTACGTTCCACTGTGGCTTATCGCTACAAAAACATATTGATTTTTAGACATACACGTTGGAGGTACATAAGTTAAAGATTCCAATGCATTCTAGGATTAATGTATTACGAACTAAACACAAACTTGAAAAAATCAGCAGTTGTTATTCTATTTTACCTGCTTTATTGCCTTTCGTTTGCAGTATGTGTATATTTATATAATACACATAATTATGTGAAACTTAGTTTTTATCTCAAATTTCCTGTAGACAAGACAAGCAAATGTCATTCTATATCTACAAGGAAACATATATACATAGATATATATATTATATATATAAAAGAACCGTTTTGAAAATTTGTGTCTTACTTATTTGTATTTTACTAATAAATACTGTGTTAATAATTTAACGCTTTTAATAACTACCTCAAAATCTAATAGCAAACTTTTAGAAATAACTTCCTACATACAGGTAAGCCACCACATTGCGCGTGGTAACATATTTTTAATTTTTTCTTTGTTAGCCCTTATAAGATTCAGAAGGACCACATTTCAAAATAATTTGGAAGTATACAGGACGACTCAAAAGAAAGTTACACACCAAAGTTGTGAAAAATTAAATGGAACACCCTGTATATTATGACATATTTTTATAGCTCAGACTAAATAAAGACAAGTTGGTGTTAGATTTCTAATGCCTAACTCAACTCGTTTACGAGATAATTAACTATTCTTCAAAATGCAGACCAAAATTTAAGAGGCATGCCAGTCATGCGTATTTAAGCTAGATATTTTAAGCTATATTTATCTTTTAACTAAAGTCTAGACTGATAATAAAATAAAAGTAATGCAAAAAAATTATACAGAGTGAACCAAAAACATACTTTAATTTTCGCATCTTTAAAGGCAAGTAACTTTCTTATTTTAAATGGAACACCCTGTATTTATTACCTTATGTAGATTCTAATTTTAACGGTCTTTAATATTTTATTAATGCTTCCTATACCTATCTGTTATAGTTTCTTAGCATGTAATTTAGAATTTTCTTTTTCTAATATTAATTCTTAACTATTATTTTTTTTTAAGTAGGCTTAGACAAAACTGCTATTATTATTCAACATAGATAGACGATAATAATCAGCCTAACTTTTCAACTGGCTTTTCCTAAATACTAATTAAAAGTCATAACTAAGTAAACTTCAGAAATATACTTCATTAAAACGGATAAACTGATATGTTAAAAACTACTAATGTTTTAAAAAATATCCAAAATGATGGCCATCGTTTTCAATGCAGAGACGTACTCTTTGTTGAAATGAGTCTTTAACATTACTCAAAACATTTGGTTTTATAGATCGAAATGCCATTCTTATTCGCTCTTTTATATTGTCGGGTGTGGTTGGTGATATGTCATAAACAATATCTTTAATATATCCCCATGAAAAAAAAAATTGGGCTCGTTAGATCTGGAGATCTTGCTGGCCAATTCTGTGGACCTCCGCGGCCTATCCACCTGTTGGAATACTGCCTATCTAATTCCTCCCGAATGCTTATTTGAAAGTGCGCAGGAGCACTGTCTAACTCCAAACCAAAGTCAAATATTAATAGGTATAATTTCCAAAACTATCGCTAAGTTATATTTTATAATTTGTAGAAACATGGAACCACTTAAGTGACCATCAAAAAAGTATGGCCCTATCACGTGCTTTCCAACTATTCCAACCTACACATTAAGAGACCATCGATGTTGACGATTTAAGGTTCTAAAGAAATTCGGATTCTCCTCGCTGTAATAATGAAAATTATGCCTATTAACTAATCCGTTGTTATGAAAAGTTGACTCATCCGAAAATAACACATAATCGAGAAAATTTTGGTCATCTCCTAACTTTTCTAAAACCCATAAAGAAAATTCAAGCTGCCGACGATAATCTACTTCCAAAAGTTCTTGATGCAGTTGTATGTGTGGTATGGGTGAAATTTGTTCATCTTTATAATTCTTCTGATGCTCCCTCTGCTTATCCCTATAGTTTCATCTATTTTCCGCTTGTATGCGGATTTTTCAAAGATCCGTTAACTAAAATATCATTTCCTTCATTTCCGATAATCGGTTTTTGTCGTTCTGTTTTCTTATAACTTACACTTCCTGTACTTCGGAATACTTGCAGCAAATTTTCTAAAGAACGCTTATCGGGATGACGTCTGTTAGGATATTTTTGCTCATAAATCCTTGATGCCAGCAAACAATTTTCTCCGCACTCTCCAATTATTAAAAGCATATCAATTCTTTCTGCTTGAGGGTAATTTCTCATTGTAAATAATTAAAATGCTTTTTAAATAACCACGAACAACAATGATGCGTAACTGAGAATGTTCTGTTATTGTCAAATGACTTTTGTGTATAATGAATAATAGCGATACTTTTGTCTAAGCCTACTTTTGAAAAAAGAATGAATAGGAACTAATATTTAAAATAGAAAATTCTAAATTACTAAGAAACTATAACAGATAGTATAGGAAGCATTAATACAATCTTAAAGACCGTTAAATTGAATCTAAAAAAGGAAATAAATACAGGGTGTTTCATTTAAAATAAGAAAGTTACTTGCCTTTAAAGATAGCGAAAATTAAAAGTATGTTTTTGTTCACCCTGTATAATTTTTTGCATTACTTTTATTTTATTATCAAGTGTAATGCTTTAGTTAAAAAATAAATACAGTTTAAAATATCTAGCTTAAATATGCATGACAGGCATGCCTCTTAAATCAGCCAAAATAGAAGATAACAAAAGAACAACAATAATAATAATAATAATAATAATAATAATAATAATTCGCCCGCTGACATCATTCCTAAATAAGCAAAACAAAGGATATACCATCCCCCAGTCTAAGATCCAGTTAAGTCACCTATGGTACATGGATGACCTTAAATTATATGCGGCCAATCAACATCACTTACAACATCTAATGGGATGCGTGACCAAATACACCAGAGACATCCAAATGGAGTTCGGATTGGATAAATGCCGGATGAGTAGTATGAAACGAGGCAGATGGGAGAGACATGAAGATATGAGATGGAGACGCGAGATAAGAGAATCGAAGGAATGGAAGAACATGAGAAATATAAGTACTTGGGATATCAGCAGGCGCAAGGAATAGAACATGCCATTACAAAGCAAGAGCTGCAGGAACAATATGATCATAGGTTGAACGCGCTGCTGAAAACTAAGCTGAGTGCTAAAAATTTGGCCCGCGCTGTGAGCGCCTACGCGACTGGTGTCCTTTCATATAGCTACGGTGTTATAAAGTGGACTGACACTGATCTAGCTAATCTTGATATAAAGACAAGAGTGCTATTTACTAAACATCGGGCGCACCACCCGCGAAGCTCTATTGAGAGGTTTCATCTCCCCCGTCAACTGGGAGGTAGAGGTATTCCGATGGCAGTAAAAACAAACTATCTGCAAATTCGAAATCTCAGGGAATACTTTTTGGAGAAAGCAAAAACCAGTCCATTGCATGAAGCCGTAGCGCAAATAGATAAACATGCCACACCCCTCAAATTGGCGAATGACAGATATGACCCTGTTGCAAAATACCCACTGTAGACGAACAAAAGAGACAGTGGAAGAGCAAAGCCCTCCATGGTAGATATATAACGGCCGTTGAAGAGAAGGAGATAGATGGTGCGGCATCGCAGGGATGGCTTGGGAGCAGTAACCTTTTTCCAGAAACAGAAGGGTTTGTGATGGCCATACAGGACCAGGTAATAGCCACGAGAGTATACCGCAAAAGAATAATCAACGAAACGATTGGAGATATTAAATGTCGTATGTGCGGAGAAAAGGACGAGACGTTAGATCATATTCTGTCAGGGTGTTCAGTAATGGCGCCGAAGCAATACCTGGATAGACATAATAGGGTAGCGAAGATCATACACTTAGAATTAAGGAAGAAATACCAACAACTGATAAATGCCGCACCCTACTATGAATACGAACCCCCTCCGGTGTGTGAAGACGATAACGCCCGGATATACTGGAATAGGAAAATTGCCACCGACAAAGCTATCCCTAACAACATCCCCGATTTGGTGCTGCTCCTGAAACGCGAGAATACGGCGTTTATCATAGATGTGGCCGTTCCATTGGCCTGCAACATCAATAAGACCGTTACAGAGAAAATAAACAAATACCTCCCGTTGGCAGACGAGATCAAGCAGATGTGGGGTCTACAGAAAGTAATGACAATTCCGATAGTTATCGGAGCAACCGGGGAAATACCGACAAGACTACGAAGGGGTATGGATGAGCTGCAATTAGACTATAAACTATACTTACCCATGCAGAAATCAGTGCTGCTCGACACCTGTGCCATAGTGAGAAGGACGCTGAACATCTAGACGTCACAAATGTACATGGGCCCATCTTGTCTTCGGACCGATGAGTCATTAAGAAAACCAGAATAAGCTGTGAAAATTTAAATAATAATAATAAATGATATATTTCGCAATAACACCATTACAGAAGTCGTCATGTTATGTAAATATGTACCCATGAACCTTAGTCAATATAAAAAATAAATAAATAAATGTAAAGGACAAACAGCAAACACAACAACAAACTAACAAACAAACAAAAATTTTAGATTAAATTATTATAGAACTCTCAGTCTTTGTAACACTCCCTTTCCATGAGCATTTGCTTTACTTTTTTCTTAAAACTGTGGGCGGGCAGATGTTTAATATCTTCCGGTAACCTGTTGTAAAGTTTACATCCCCAATAGTCAACACTTTTCTGTGTACATACGAGGCGCCGATAGTATGGTGCTCTCAATTCATTTCGCGTTCGGGTGTTATATGAGTGTTGGTCTCCGTTTAAGTTGAAGTTATTCTTGTTGTTGTGAATATAAGTGACACAATTGAGGATATCAATGCTTGGCAGAGTAAGTATATTTTGCTTTTTAAAGTGTGTTTTACAACTATCTCTGCTTTCCAGGTTACTCAGATATCTAATTGCTCTTTTTTGAAGGACGAATATTCTGTGTGAGTCTGCCGCCGCTCCCCAAACAGTATTCCATAGCAATCAGGGAATGAAAATTAGGCGAAGTTAGGCCTCCTTTGCCGCTTCATAATTGGCGATGTGCAGAAGCCTCCTGATGGCAAACAATGCAGATGCCAACCTGGGTGCTAGATTGTCGAGATGTTGGCGCCAGCTTAAACAGGAATCTATGGTAAGTTCCAGGAACTTCACTACCGTCGATTGGCCTGCCCTCTTGGTGGAAAACAACAGGCTCTGTGTTTTTTCAATATTTACTTTTAATTTGTTTGCAGCAAACCATCTCTCGGGACTCCCAACGGCCCTACTCGACGTTTGCGCAGCTGTCTCTGGATGTGTCATGTGCGTATAGACAGACCTCGGCTTCGCAGACACTTGATGTTAGGTCGTTCACGTAGATAACAAACGAAAGCGGACCCAGAATTGAACCTTGAGGTACCCCGCAACACACACTCGCGAACTTGGATCTATGGTTATTCCATTCGGTAAGTTGTAATCTGTCTGTCAGAAAAGATCTGATGAGGTTCAGTAGTTGTCCTCTGACTCCATAGTATTCCAGCACGTCCAAGAGAATGTCATGGCTTACCGAATCAAATGCCTCGGACAAGTCAAGTGCACTGATTTCTGCGCAAACGCCACTATCAAACGCCCGATAGATGCCATTCACCATCTGCAGTATGCCAGTTATTGTAGAATGTCCTTTCCTACATCCATGCTGCTAGGTTGTTAAAATGTATATTGATATTCGAAATAATTGGGCTAAGCGCTTCATGGATGATGTATTCAAAAATCTTTGACATGCTGGCAAAATACTTATTGGGGCGGTAATTGGCACAGTTATTTTCGTCTTCTTTTTTGTATACAACTACGATTTTCCCCACTTTAAGTACTCCTGGAAATATTCCTTGTTCAAAGCATTTATTGAAGATGGTTGCCAGAGATGCAGATATTTTCTTCCGTACTTCCTCTAAGCACAATGTCGAAATAATCCATATATCAATTCTTTTCGTGTGTTTTAGCTTTTATGTGCTTTAAAATATATTCTTCAATTTCAACATGGAGGTTAGTTAAAGACATGTAAACGAATTCTTATTTTCCAGGTTGAGAATTATTCCAGCATGTCTTTGTAACAGGTTAATTCGACCCTTATACTTGCTGTAATTTCTTTCCCAATATTCGAAAAATATTCATTCAGGTCATCCGCCAATAGATCTGAATCGCATTGAGCTTGGGCATTAGCAGGCTTCAGTTCGCTGTTTATAACTTTCCAAACTGCTTTTACTGTGTTAATCGAGTTCTTTATGTAAGAGGAGTTAGTATGTTGTTTAAATTTCGGTATAGTGTTCAAGTAATCTTTCTTCTGGTTTCTATATATTAGATAATAGCGTGAATCTGTTGTTATTGCAGCTATTACTGCCCACGCGTCTACAGTGTTTTTTATAAGACTTGAACTTCTTCGTTCATTAGGTAACTGTTTTTAAGTATTTGATTCTTTAATCCTTTTTTCAGGAAAGGCAGTAATTAAAATATTCGTAATGAAAGAAGTCATGGAAAGTGCTAAAGGTAGATGGGCATATCATTATCATAAGGTAAGTACAGATCTGTGCGAAGTAGTTCTTGGAAGTGTTCTATACTGCCACTCTTACAATTTTTATTTTTGCAGGTCCTCCGTTTTGTTTAGGGAGTGTATATTTCAAGATCTGTGCCAGGTGATCAGATAAGTGCAAATTAGCAGTCACACTTTCCAAGCTCTTAAGTTCAACGTGAGTAAATATATTGTCGATCAAAGTACTGGAGGTCTTTGTGATTCCAGAGCATTCGCCAAACACTTGCTTGAAATTATAAGCTTCTAATATATCTGATATTTTTGAGTTGTTTTTGTTTTTAGCTTAAAATTTATATTAATTCTCCTGCTATAAATATATTTTTGTGTACTTCTCTTTTCTAATAAGAACACCAACTCATTTAACTTATTCACAAATTAATCTATGCTGCCAGATGGCGGTCTGTATATGCATATTACTATCGTATCGCTACTAGTTAATACGACCAAATATTACATTCATTATAAACTTAGGGTTTAGACTAAGTTGACATATGTAAGCAATATAAATATAGTTAAATTAAATTAAAAATCAACAAAATAACAAAGGTAATTATGGCACTAACTTAATGGAAGCTCAAAAAATTCATGTAATCCATAAAAAAACATTACTTAATAAAGTCTTTCTAAGTTCTTGCTTAAACGCAATTAAACTAAGATTCTTAATTCTAGGAGGTAAGGCATTAAATATTTTTATACCCATAAAATAAAGATCTTTCGAACGTGGTCAGACTATGCGCTGGTGTGCAAAATTGTTCACGATTTCTCGTGCTCTATCACTGTGCGTGATAAATGAATCCTCATATTCTTTGGCAAAGGTAGCAACTTCCAGTATATATAAACTAGTAAGGATCAAAATTCCTAAATCCCGAAAATATTGTCTACACGATGTTCTTGTACTAACCCAACCATATTTCTAATTGCACGCTTTTGCAAGCGAATAATTTTACCAGTAAACGATGAAGCTCTCCAGAATACAATACCGTACGATAACCTTGTCTGAAAACATGCGAAATAGTGCGGAAGCATAACATCTTTCGTAGCCACCTGTCTTAATCGGTAGATTGCGTAACACACGGACGAAAGTTTAGTACCTAACTCTTGTGTATGAGAAGCCCAATTTAAGCTATTATCCAAAGAAAGCCCAAAAAATCTAATTGCCTCCGAAACCTGTTGAATGGATTTATTATTAATTCTCAACAAATGACTTTCATTAATCTTTGTAATACCCGGTGTAAATCGTATGAACGATGTTTTATCGACATTTAAGTACAATCTATTGTTTGCAAACCATTTGGAAGAAGTGTTTAGTACACTTTGGGTTTGTTTGCTAAGGCTGTCATTGTCGGTAGCAGATATAATAAAGCTACTTTCGTCGGCATACCTAACCAAACTATCAACTGTGGTATATTAACAGGTAGATCGTTTACAAAAATGTTAAACAACAACGGACCAATAACTGATCCTTGCGGAACACCTTGAGGAATGAAAAAAACATAATTTTGTTACTAATATATCAAGATGGCAACTGCAATGTGGATCTTCATTCGTAGGTAAATCCTGAAAGGTCAATTACAAACTTAGAAAGATTATTTAATTCATTCAAACAAAATAATACAAACGATTTCTTTAGCGCTTAAACTAAAAGCATTCATAACAATTTAAATGCTGTGGTGCTAAAATATTGCTAAACAAGCTCAGATACCTTTTTGTCTCTCTTTATCGTTCACCGTCAAGTAACTTTAATGCGTTCTGTGCTAAATTTGAACACCTACTTGCACTACTTCATGAATCGGGATCTACTGCTATAATTGCCGGGGATTTTAATATTGATTTTTTGAATACCTCTCCAAGACTTACTCAATTTATGGACATTATTAACATCTACGATGTCGAAATCCTAGTCAAAGAAAAAGTGTAGTTGCAAAAATAATATGCAATAGCAGTGAGATGGAAGACTGTCGCTATAGATCTATCAGAACTTTTAGTCTAGATAACGTAGACAATTTTCAGAAAGATATTGCCAGAGAAAATTGGGAGGATGTTTACAAAGACTGTTATGACTGTAATACTAAGTACAACATTTTCCAAAATATCTTTTTAAGATACTTTAACAAGCATTTTCCGATTAAAAAGATCCCAATAAAACATAAACAATCTATTCCATTAACTGAAGAAATGTTAAACCTTAGGAATACTGTGGAGGCCTTGCGGATTGCATCTACTTATGACAGCAAATATAAAACGACATTTACTAAATATAAACTTACATATGACAACGCAATAATTACTCAAAAAAGAAATCAGTATAGCAATCTACTTCTAAACTCAAACAATAAAAGTAGAGATATGTGGCATATAATTAATAATCATATGGGTAGGTGCCTTTCCCATGGTAGAGGACTTGGAATCTCTCGCGAATAGTTTTAATCAGCTGTTTTCCGGGCCTTCAGTTGCAACGACAAATACTATTAATGAATTAAATATAAACACTAATCCTCACATTGTAAATAGTTCGTTTACAACTGGATGTTTTCCAGACAGCCTTAAACATGCAAAGGTTGTCCCTCATTACAAGAAAGGTTGCCCTGACGATCTTAATAATTATCGATCTATAAATCTCTTGCCAAGCTTCTCGAAGTTATTTGAGAAAATCGCTTACAACCGACTCTATCACTTTATAATTAAATACAACATCTTAAGCAGGTTTCAGCATGGGTTTGTCAAAGGCAGAAGTACGGAGACTGCACTTCTTGAACTTACGGAAAAGATTATTTCAGCATTGGAGAAAATAACAATTCCTTGTGGCTTTTTATTGGATCTGTCAAAAGTATTTGACAGCATTGACCACCAAATATTGATACAAAAACTCGAGTGTTACGGAATTAGAGGAACTGCCCTGTCATGGATGCAGTCATATCTATCATGTAGGAAACAAACGGTCTCTATCTCAACTGATGGCAAAACCATCTATTCTAATGATATCAAAGAAAATAAGTGCGTTCCACAGGGTAGTATCTTGGGACCCCTGCTTTTCCTGTTGTATTTTAACGACATCCATGCTGTGCCCAACGATCGATTGTAGTTTTATAGCTATTAATTACGCAGATGATACTTCCTTCCTTGTAATGGGGGACAACCTGGACACCGTAACTAGAGCTGTTTCAGACTCTCTAGAATGCATTGAAAAATGGTTACAGGGTAACAAATTGCAAATTAATCGTGCAAAATCAGAATTAATATTGTTTAAAACAAAAAATCAAAATTATCCCACTCAGCTAATATTAAACAATAACTCCTACCCTGTTAGGGATGCTGTGCGTGTATTGGGACCCGTAGTGGACGATCATTTAAAATGGAAAAACATATCGATGTATTAGCTAAAAAAATTAGTAGTGTCTGTTTTGGCATACGACAATTGCGAGATCTTGTGGACGCACACACTCTTAGGGCAATATATTATGGTTGCTGTTATCCTCATTTAAAATACGGAATTATCTTTGTGGGGAGGGGGAGGAGGGGGGGGGGTGAAGGAGTGATACTTCTCGAATATTTGTAATTCAAAAACAATATTACATACTTTATATAAACTCAATTTTAATCAGTCATGTAGAGGCCCTTTTAAAAAAAAACTAAAATCCTGACTTTATATGGAATCTATATTTTTGAGTCATTATTATTTCTCTTTAAAAAAAAACATCTGTTCGATCAAAATCAATTATTTCATGATTATCACACTAGAAACAAAAACGATTACTGCTACCCTAAAACTAGACTAACTTTAACCCAAAATAGTCTAAATTATATGTGTTTAAAATTTTTCAATGTTCTACCAAATGAGCTCAAAATAATCAATTCTTTAGCAATTTTTAGTAAGAGATTATTTAATTTTCTGTGTAGCCTGGAACCCTATAACATCCAAGACTTTCTTGATTGGCAAGTAAATTGTATTTGATAATTGATTATGACGTATTGTACTGGTATTGTATTATTTTTCCAACCAAGCTACAACAAAATATATTATTATTATTATTAATATTATTATTATTAACAATTATAATAAGCCCTATTCAATATTAAACTATAAATGACGATTTAAAATACTGTTTTTAAACCCCTTTTAGCAATGAATTCGCATTTAAATCTGCCGTTTTGCCTCAGTCAACTCCTCTAAATACATCAGCATCTCGAACAGGAACTATTTAATTCCATACATGGCAACGGCCATTAACTAATTTGAGGACACCCTAATGCTGACGACAACATCGGTCTGCAAACACGAGAACTACGATTATTCGACCAACTGACCGCACGAAGACTGCGCCATCCCGGATCCTGGAGTGCAACAGAATTAAGTCCACCTGACCGCCGCCAGTAATTGCTTCCATACATTCGCCGGATTCGAGTGGTAGGCACGTCCCTATTGGTAGAATATACGAGTAACCCTTTCGATCAACCGAACGTAATTTGCGGTCTGCGTACCTGCAATGCTTCGGCATGATCACGGTTTCCGTTTGTTTGAGTTACTCGGTGTGATACTATGCACATGTAATACTGAAATTGTATCATCCATATTACTGTATTCGCGTAACTAAAGTTGTAATTTTAATCTTGTTAATTCTTTGAGATTCCCGATTTAGAAGTCGAAAATAAGATATACAGGACAAGTTTTTTCTCTTGAGACAACGGAATATCTCTAAAACACTGCATCAAATCAAAAAAGATCTTAATAAGATTTGTTATAATGTAGGGAGCTCACTGAATGGTGCCTAACTCGATCTTCCCCCTCACCCCTCCAGAGTGAGAGGAGGGGACAACTTTGAAATCTTAAGTGGGAACCCCCATTTTGTACTGCAGATTCGGATTCTACGCCATCAAGTATATAGTTTTTGTTTGAAACATTTTTTTGGATTCGCAACAGATTGCGCTGTAATCGTAAAAAACATGATTGTGAACGTGATGATTTTGTTTTTTTTTTTATTTTAACATTAAATAACATTTCAAAAAGCCACTCCACAACGAAGGACTTTACTTCATCATACCCATTTCAGAAAATGTGTTCGAAAATGTGCCCTTCACTTCGATACATTTAATTATACACAATTGGAATGATTGCACACAACTGAGAAGTGTTTCCGGCGTAATCCTTGAACAAGCGTTGGTGATTCGCTCAATCATGTTTTCCCTCGTGGTTGGCACTTCTGTATAAATTTCAGACCTTAAGTGGCCCCACAAAAAGAAGTCAGGGGAAGTAAGATCTGGCGATCTTGCAGGCCAAGGCACTGGACCACCTCTTCCAATCCATCGACGATTGTAGGCTCGATCTAATACTTCTCGTGCTATTCTTGAATAATGTGCTGGACAACCGTCATGTTGGAACCACATTGTTTGTCGTACGTCTAAGGGAAGGTCTTCAAGTAACACTGGAAGTTCGTTCTGCAAGATGTTTCGATATTTTTCACCATTTAAGTTTCCATCGAGGAAATATGGACCAATAAGCTTATTGCCAATTATTCCACACCAAACATTTACGTTCCAAGGATGTTGATGTTCAACTTGGCGCAACCAATGGGGATTTTCGATACCCCAGTAATGCATGTTGTGCCGATTTACCGTACCGGGATTTGTTAATGTCGCCTCGTCAGAAAATAATACTCGCGCAAAAAAATTGAGATTATTTTGTATCCGTTGAAGCGCCCATTGGCAAAATCGCATTCGATTTTGAAAATCATCGCCATCAAGTTCTTGATGCATGGAAACTCTAAATGGATGATATTTCCTAAGCTTCAATATTTGGCAGATAGAGGACTGAGAAATTCGTGATCCGCAAGCTATTTCTCGAGTACTAATGTGCGAATTATTATCTACTGCAGCTAATAATAATATTCTTTATTGTCCAACAGAAAAAAATCCAATTAAAGGACAAATATAGGAAAAAGTAAAGTACAGCGTTCAATAATAACAATAATACAATAATAATACAAACAAAATGAAAGAAAAAAGAGAAGCATTATTAGTATAAGGTAGAGCCATTTTACAAAATTGTCCAACAGAAAAAAATCCAATTAAAGGACAAATATAGGAAAAAGTAAAGTACAGCGTTCGATAATAACAATAATACAATAATAATACAAACAAAATGAAAGAAAAAAGAGAAGCATTATTAGTATAAGGTAGAGCCATTTTACAAAATTAAAGTTATTCACGAAAAAAAGTAAGTAAAGAAGGTTAAATACAAAAGAGGTGCAAGTTAACACGGATCAGTGAACATTTGGTCGATGTTTCTAGACATATGTGTTAGGGGAGCCTTAAGTAATATGTTGATACGAGCTCTAGGAATGGAAAGTAGCGGAAGATCTACCACTAAGGCGGGTACACCAAAATCCAACTGACTCAAGAGAACTGGTGCGTCAATGTTATTATGTATTAGGTTCCAAAGAAATTTGGCACTAGCTTCATTCCTTCGTTGCGTCAGTGAACAGAAATCATGTCTCCCAAGCAAATTAGAATAATCGAGCCCACGAACCGGATATACTCCATCATCCTTAAATGATAAGTATTTTAGAAATCTCTTTTGGACACGCTCAATGGCGAGCTGTTGATACAAGTAATGCGGATGCCAAACAATTTACGCGTATTCCAATCTCGATCTAACTAACGCAAAATATAGAACTTTTAGCGCCAATGGACTGGTAAAATCCTTGCAAGAACGCAGGAGAAAACCCAAATTTTTGAAAGCACTAGAAGAAACGTCCAAAATATGGGGAGAAAATTTTAATTGAGCGTCAAAAAGTACTCCCCGATCTCTAAACTGTTATACCCTGGAATATTGGAATGAAAGTACAGTGTAGTATAGGAAAAAGGTTTAGTACATCTTGTGAAAGATAGCACCGCACATTTTTCAATATTTAAACGGATGTGGTTGGCTGTACACCACTCGCTAATGACATCAATATTTCTCTATACCACCAAACAATCAGCCACAGAAGCAATATTACTAAAGATTTTAAGGTCATCAGCGTACGCCAAAACCCGACAATCTAAGAGATGAAACAAATCCTTAATAAAAATATTAAAAAGAAGGGGACCTAAATTAGATCCTTGTGGCACACCAGTAGAGACTAAAAAAGGAGTTGAAACAAAGCCGTTGTAATGAACGTAGCTTGATCTATCGCTTAGGTATGATTGTATAAATGACAATTTCTGAACAAGTAAGGGGTGACTGATTGTATCAAAAGCCTTCGAAAAGTCGGTATAGATAACATCTACCTGCTGACGTCTATCAAGACACTTGCTAATGAACTGTGTGATTTCAACTAGATTAGTTGAAGTAGATCTGCCAGCGATGAAGCCATGTTGATGAATAGAAAAAAAAGGTTTAACAGAGGCGTATAATTTCGTACACAAGAGTATTTGCTACAATTAGAAAGGATAGTAATAGGCCAATAATTCTCCGAACAAGAACGGTCACCTTTTTTGTGAACAGGAGTTATTTTCCCAATCTTCCAAAGCGAAGGATAGGTACTAGTTCGCAAGCTAATACCGCGATTTCTTTATTTTCTCCAGCACTTGTTTTTCGGCGATTACGTTTTCTTAGCTGTACAGTTCCTTCGCTAGAGAACTGATGAACGACTCGGTAAAAAGAAGCGCGTGATCGCACTTTGTCGGGAAAACGTTGTGAATAAAGATTAACAGCATCATCGATATTCCTACCACTTTCTCCACAGATGTAAATCATTTCAATTCTCTCTTGTAATGTTATAGCCTCCATTACTGTTCAAATACTCAACACTAACTAATTTGTATTAGATTAATAATTAATAATCTAAATGGGGATCGGACAATGTGTAAGCATTCACAGCTTGTCAAGTACTGAATAAAGTACGGTTTTGTATCGGTGAATAGCATTCCAATTGCGAATAAATAAATGTATCGAAGTGAAGGAGCACAGTTTCGAACACATGGCTTTTTGAAATGTAGTTTATGTTAAAATAAAAAAAACAAAATCATGTTTGCTTGCTTCTCTTTTTTGTGTATTTTTTCTAGACATTCACAATCATGTTTTTTTTTGCAATTCGCTGCCGTTTGGATGTAACCTATATCTTCATTTGTGAGGTTAGTATTTATTTAAACGATTTCTTCTGCGACCCATCACAATCCCATTTACTAATTAGATGTAGTGTGTTTTCCTCTTCGTCTGTTAATGTCGACACCACTTCTTCCAAATATAACACCAACCGTGTTGCCATATGATCCATTTTGTTTTGCTGCTTTACTTCAGTCGAACTTTTTGTTACAACATAAGATACCTTGCTGCAATATGCTGTAACACTCTGTTTGTTCATGAATCTAACAATTTCATATTGCTTTCTAGATAAATTGGCTTCGACCGCCATCGATAATGCACACAAATGCAATACCTGGTTGTTATTGCCTTGCAGTTGTTTTTTGTACGTTTTCTTATAGCGTATCGCAGCGGCTGGGGAAGTAGATATTGCCCTCAATATATTTGCTGCGTCTCTTCTATCTTCTTCTCGCAATTTCATTTGTGTGACATATGCTAGTTGTTCTACCCCATGTTCTTTCCTTACCTGTTCCGTATTTTTCCTTTTACTTCTGTCGCTTAAGGCTTGCAAAATCTTTAGATTGTCGTACAGGCCGTAGTACCGTATTAGCGAATTAAATGAACCCCTTCATTTTACATAAGAAAATCTATATGTTATTCCATGTAATTGTTCATCGTTGTAGTCACCATAATAATTCATGAGGTAAGTTTCAATAAATTCCAATTCGCTGTCTAAACTTGGCAAATTTTGCGCTTGCATAAGATCGAATAGCTGTGCACAAGTTATTTCAGTAATCCCTGATGGCCCTGCAACAAACAAAAGTCAATAATAAGATATTTTCGTTAAATTGGTGCGTTTAATACAGAAAAATTAAAATGAAAAAAAAATCGCGAAAATGCGCAGCCGTTTTTGAAATGATTTTAAGTAGAAATATTTATCTTTACGCCTTAATTGTCAAAACAGCTGGGACGCACCCGGAAGCATATTACAAAGCTCTGTGTTTCCAAAAGCTCTTTGTAATATGTAGCAAAATCATGTTTGCTTAAGTAGATTTAGTAAAATATTGGTTTGATTATTATGTCTCAAATACTTTAGTCAATACAGGGTGTATCAAATAAAAAAGTAAATCTTGCTTGGGTGTTAACTACACGACATATAAAGCACAAACACACCGAAACCGGATTTCATCATTGAAGAATAAAAAAAAAGTAAAATTTAGAGCCAAAAATTCTTTAGTCCGGACCTGATGCAAGAAGACGTCATGTTAAGCACTCGCTAAACATGTTATGTATAAATACATTGCATTCATTTAGTATTATTCTTAATGGTATGCCGTAAGTTCATTTAACTCATTCTGATGTAAATGAAAGCCTTTGTAAAAATAGCAAAACTTAGGCATTTTAAATTTCTTCTTTTATAAAATAAACATTCTTTTTGTTGTTAAGACTTCTACATAAGTCTACAAATATTATTTTTTAATATCCTGATAAGGGTTCGAGTTTCACGGATATGCGATTGCAGTAGTTACAAAAAAACGTAATATTTTTCTTTTGCTTTGTGGATCGAGATGTTAGTTGTTAATAACTACCACATGAATCTGAGTTATTTCTTTTGGATTTCTTTTATATCTTAACGCAAAGAATTGAATCGAATTCCACAGAATAAATGTTGATACAGAAAATTTGCCAACACGCCTTTTTTACTATTGATGTCGCGGGAAAATGATCTATACATTCTCGCTCTTTGCCGATGCATCAAGCTTTCGATTTTCTTTATATGAAATCATGATTGTCTTGAAAAAGGATCGTTTTTTGAGACGGCGATATTTAAATAAAATGTTCGAGTGGCTGCACTCCAAGCGCGATCCACACAAAACCAACAGCTGTAATGTCTGAATGAGTTGTATGTTGGGGTTTACTCGGACAGCATTTAGTTGGGCACAGGTGCGGCTCTGCCCACGGCATTTACAAAATATTTTTTCTCGTTAATGCTTACAGATAGACCCCCTGTGTATTAATACTTTTTGATCGTATATGATTACAGCTGCTACATATTATTATATTTACTTCTATATCTGATACACCCTGTATATTAACCGCTGCAGTGTAGCTGCATTTTATACTATTGTCACTTCTTTTATGAATTACAATTATAAAAAAAAAGAGAAATCTCATGACACGAGATGCCCTACATACGCTTGCATATTTGCAAGGCGCAACATATGCTCGCACGACGCATAAGGCCTTGCCCACTTGACTTGATGGAAAATATGATTGCGCACGACAAAGTGGATATCAAATATTCAAAACGTTCTCGTTCGTCAATAACGAAAGCTTCTCTATCTAACGGCCTCTGCGGAACTCCAGCAAACGGAAAGCTGTTACCGAATTTGCATGTAAATAAATAATCATCCGTCAAGTTTGGAATGGAATTCGTACAAAGAGCAATTTGTTCGAGTATAAGTTATATATTGATCACCTGTCTACTCATAGTACAGAGATATGATATAAACTACAATAAAATCTTAATTCTTCTTTCATTAATTTTTACTCGTAATCTAATCTCTAATCTTTCTAATAGAATTTAGCAGATTATATCCATAATAAGTACGAAAAGCAATAAACCAACTGTTTTTCGATTTTCCATCTTTGTCATTGCTTCATCCACTTCTTCTATTTCTGGAATTTCCTCCAAAGTTATTTAATTAGTTAGTGAGAGACTTACGACTTGCATAAAAAACTGTGAAATGTTATCCTATGTTGGACAGTGTAAAATTGATAATTTACGTGCGCGTTGATATGTGTGACGTGGGTGTAGGTGGTGTTTTGCCACTTTTAGTGTTCATAACAGGCAACCTAAAAAAACGTTTTGACGGAAACATACAAACTGTTGGATATTATTTGTACAACCCCCATGTCGACAGCAGAAGTGAACGATGTTTTTCCACCTCAAAACGCATTAAACTTTTTTAGAAGCACAATGTTAGAAGATCGACTGAACGCATTTTTACACAAGTCATAGACGTCTTTTGCAGCATGAAAAATAGGAGAATGGATTTTATGTACAAAAAATAGGCAAGCTTTTATTTTGTGCGCACCCTCTTTCATAACTCACGAGCCGCCACTGATTGATACTAGGTTCTCATCCTGGGTTGGGACAGGTAAAGATGTTTGCATTACTGCCAAGGATACTGCAACTCCTCATTCGCATTTCAATTCCAATGCAATCGAAAAAGAATTGAGAGAAGCATATTCAACATTTTTTTTTTTTAATGGCGTATTCGATACGAACAACAACTTACTAGTTAGGTATCAAATTTTCTCTGGTCTGACGATGTGAAGAGAATAGATTCTGACTATGGCGAACTCGCAATAAGAAGTGACAAGGGATACAGACAGATACTGATTCCAAATCCCAGGAGACGCAGAAAAGAAGTCAAAAACTAACGTCACAGAAGAAATCCCTTACATCTATACATTTCTACTATCGGCGTCGAAATATCGCTACATTTTCGACACCAGACACGACGCAAACACCGAAAAAGAAACCCCGAACAAACGTTAGAACGGAAACCCTCCGAGCAAAACCGTTAATATTATTCATCCGAGGAAGAACGAGGTCTAGAGAGAACCCGACAGCGCTATACGGAGGTAACGCGGTCTCGACACGTTCCCGGGGACTTCCCCACCTTGAAATTGATGTAGTCGCCTTTCGCTACAAGCAAAATCACTTAGCCGGGAGCAATTGGCTTTTTGTTCTTGCTCGTGCCGACGTACTGGGGTATTTCTGGACGGGTTTCTCTCGGATTTACTCCGCCGAGGAAGAAGAAAAGGCGATGCTGAAGAGGTTTCCGTCATTCTTTAGGCGTAGGGCAATAATTAGAATCTAGTCGCGGATCCGCGAGGAGCTGCCGAGTTAAGATTTTAAGGAGAATGAATTAGCGAAAGTAGCAAAGATGAAGAGAGCAATCGATAAATTCATGGGAGTGAGTTTATATTGACGGTATGGGTTTCCTAATTGAGTAGAGTTACGTAATATGTTGTTAGATCTTTTAGTTGTGGCAATTATTAAATTGACACACCGCTCCACACTAGTTCCAGAGGCATGTAGTACAAACAATGAACTACACTCACTTTTTATGAATGTTTAATGAGTATGACATGTTTTTATATTGACATTTAATCATAACACTGGAAATAGAATTAAATCTGATCCTAGAAAGGTTTGGTCGTTCATTAATTTGAAAAAGGGACATTCACTTATACCAGGTCACATGCTTATAATACCAATTGTATCTATTCAATTGATATTGTGACAGAATTTGCCACTTTTTTTAGTTCGGTTCATGAAACATATGGTGATGACACTTCAAGCCTATTACAATTGCCAATCCCTACTGCCTTTAATATCGATACTTTGCTTTTATCCAATATCTCTAAAGATAATGTTCGACATGCCATTAGGAAGATGAAGGGTACATTAAAATGGGTCCAGATGCAATTCCTTGATTTTTTGTGAAGGATTGTGCCGAGTGTTTGCTTAAACCCCTAGTAATCATTTATAACTCCATCATTAACCAGTGTACATTCCCAGATGAGTGGAAACGAACAAAAGTAACACCTGTGTTTAAGTCTGGTTTACGAACTGATATAAAAAATTATCGACCTATCTCGTTGATCTCCAACTTTGCCAAGATTTTCGAGATGATACTGTACACTAAAATATACAGTCATGTAAAGCCCTTTATTTGTGATAACCAACATGGATTTATTAAAGGCAGATCCACTACAACTAATTTAATTAACTTCACCCAGCTAGCATCTGAAGCCCTTGATGAGCGAAAACAGGTTGATGTGATTTATACGAACTTTAGTAAAGCTTTTGATCGTGTACAGCATCATTTACTACTACAGAAGTTGCAACAGTTTGGATTACATACCAATTTTCTCTTTCTACTGAGAAGCTACTTAACTGGAAGGCAACAATATGTCAAATACGAGGGGATCAGGTCACGAGCTTTTCTTGCCCGAAGTGGAGTTGCACAAGGTTCAAATCTGGGTCCTTTGTTATTTATATTATTTATAAACGATGTATGTGATGTAATTGATACTGTTTACTTTATGCTGATGACTTAAAGATTTTTCGCATAATTAATAGCTCTGATAATTGTAATATCCTTCAAAGTAATTTGGATCGACTGTGTATGTGTTCAAAAAAATGTTATCGAACTAATGTTCAAAAATGGTAAAGTAATGAATTCTCCCGAAAAGCGTAACAATGAGTATAATATTTAATTAATAGTATAAGGCTTGATAGATATAACTTAACTGAAGGATTTAGTGTTACTATTCGATATATGACAAACATACTTTCGTCAGAAAATTACTGTTACCAATTTAGGGATTCAATCCGTAGCATCAAACCTTCCTGAACTTAACCGTCGTACCAGCTAGCGCGACCGTGAGCACGTTTTGAAATTATGAGTTTATTTAGACCAAATTTTTCCATTGAAAATGCTTTTTATAATACGTTTATAGATCTAAGAAAGAACGGTCTGCTAGCGCGATAATTAAGAAGCACTGCAGGGAATAAACTACCGCCCATAAGGAAAAATTTTGTATTGCCCTCCCTAGCATGACAGAATGTTGGACCCACTGGTACTATGTCATATGTATAATAATAACGTGAATTTGTTTCTAATCATTCTTTCTTCATAGAATCTCGTTATAGTTCGGAAGTTTTTAACAAGTTCGTTAAAAATAACTTTATAAACAGCTCTGTAAATTTTTTACTGCCAATAATATTTTGTCTTGTTTAATTTTAAAGGTGCTGTTATAAGTTAAATTTTAACATCATGTTCTTTTAACAGGACTATTTACAGAATACGCCCACTTATATGAAATGTATTTCTTAATTCGTGTGCCACACGCTAAAATTAGATATATTCGAAAACTGACATCAACAGATTGATTTCACGTTTACCTTCTACTCTCTAGATAAATAATATACAAATTGTTGGATTATATTTATTGATTCTCAGTATATAAAACATTTGTAATTGTTTAATCACAGTATATATGTATATCCAGTAGTTTCACATCGCCGGTAACATGGGTTTCAAACATGGCGCCCAAGGAAATTCGCGGTGTCGTATAGGTGGGTGAAATTGTAACTAAAACTATTTTGATTTGTTTACAAGCAAAAAATCTAACCTTCAAAGCCGTTCCATTCTGTCATTTTGTTATAGGAGTGTCATTGACGTTGTGCGATTTTCTGTCAATTGTCAGTCTGTTTGAGTATATAGGTTATTTTCGTACCCACTTTGCAATTATTAGTTGCAAATATAGCCGCCAAACGCCATCGCGAATTTCCTTAAATTGATAGACATAACATGAAAGGCGCCGCCACTTAGTGAAACTACTGCATAAGGTTTATACTGTGGTTTAATACTGCTTGTTCTAGTATATCTATATCCATTCCCGAAAAACGGCGCTGCCATTGATGCAAATTGATTGTGTAGCACAATATCGTTTTCTGTTGGTTCTTCCGAATAATTATTGCTATTTGAATGCATCCATGTGAATCTTTCGCGTAGTATTATTTATTCCTTGTAATTCCACACAGTAAACTGCAAATACAGATACTAATGTCACTTTCATTTCACAATACGTCAAAGTTTTGACAGCTTCCTTGAGCTTACTCCCACTACCTCCAAATCCATCTTTAAAACCCGTCCTGAGATGGTTTCAAACATGGAGAAAATTATTCGAACACTGCCGCTTATAACGTGTTAATTTCGACAATCAAATGTACGGTTTTAAATATTTATGCAGGTGGTTTAGGGATATTCCTCGGCAAAACCCTTAAGTACACAATGAAATAAAAATCGAAATATTAGGTTTTATTACATCTTAAATCCACAAGTATACAAAATATCAGAGTGTATAGTTGCATGCAAATGGTACGCATGAAACCCTGTGTCTCCTCCTCGGCATCTCAAGTAAGATCACTCTTCCCCGACTGAATATCAATTGCTTGTTTCTGAGAGAATCCGTGGGTTACCTCTAGAATTCCACCGCCAGGAGATAAATCTGCGTTATTGGATTTATTTAAAGTTCCTCTTTTCGAAGCGGTATAACAAGGTAATTTCCATTTTATGCAGAAATGCAATCAGATCTTTCCCCATGACTAGTGGCGAACTCTGGAATAAGAGGCGCCTTTGTTTTCGGATTGGCGGAAATTCTAACGATTGGTAATTTGTTACTTCTGTCGCCGTAGAAGATGCGCAAACAAAGTTATAAGTCTATCGTCGGTATTATTTGGAAAACGAATACGTTTAGAATCCAGTTAGTCTTCTTATATAAATGTTACTACTAACAATAAGATAAACACATGATAAAAAGAATACAACACAAGCATAATTTATTCGTCTATTTTGCCGCACTCAAAGATAGTGGCAGGTCAACCGTTTTTTTACCAAACATTTTTTAGTATGTATTGTCATGGAATGTGTACTTGACATCATTTAAGTGTAAAGTTACTATTTGTTTAAATTAATTTCACTTTTTGATTTGTTAGTATTTGCTCATGTAGCTCATGTTCTTCTTAGAAGTATTCTTCTTCTATGATCATTGTGCGTGGCGTAGCGCACGCAGCTGTAGGATTGTTGAGTTTCTCGATAGACGTTTAAGAGTAAGTAGATGTAATTTTGTATTTCATTACTGCCATTTTGTTTATACTTATGATTTAAAGATTTGAATTCGCGTATTTTGATTTATTTCGTCCATCTAGGAACTCGTTTAATAATAATTGTTATTGTATTGTTGTGTACACAATTTAGGTATAAGATCAGTTATTATTTTTGTTCGGGAAGATATATTTAGTTTAAAGAGCTGTTTTGTAATTATTTTTAATCACCTCGGGTTGGGTGAATAGAAGCTTTGTGCTTGTATTTAAATTTTTCTGGTGTTAATTTAATTGTCCACGTTTAATTTAGTTTGTTTAATTCTGAAAGCACGTGGATTTTTGTGTAAAAAGGATTATCTTCCTGAACTATTTTACGTTTTTGCTTTGATAAAGGATTTAGCATCGTCCTTTTGTAAATTAGAATCTCAAGCGGTTTTTTGATTTAAGCCAGGACTCTCAGTCCAGGGTTTTTGTTTTCTGCGTAATTATAATTAACAATTTTTAATTTTTTTTCCTTTTTTTTATATAATAAATATTGTTGATTGTTATTAACGTCATTCAAAATTCTGTTCTTTTATTTTTGATTAAACCTTTTTCAATTTTTGGAGTAATTAAAGAAAGTCAGATTTCTTTCACCAAATTTACTTTCATGATTAAATTCAAGTTTTAATTTGATAGAGTAACCCTGAGTTTAATTGTTCTTTTGCGCCCTTTTAGATTTTACATACATAGATACATTCAGTATAAATAAAAATAAGACATATTAATAACTAACCTCCAATAATAACTAGGTACTACACAAATTATTAATTCGCAAACAATTCATTCGTGCTGTAGGTAATAGCACTTGACCAAGAGATGTGTTTTTAATTTTTTATTTTAAATATAGTTTATTATAAATTTTTATATTATTATAAAGAAGAGACCGCCCAAACTGTGCCGTGTTATGTGATGGTATACTAAATTTAAACTTAAAAAAAATGCTGAATATAGATAGCTACTATACTGATAGCACACGCTTTCTTAGTTCATCAATTATACCGTTCATACATAATGTACGTATGTCGGCACTAGTAGAAGTCAGTTTTATATGTTTATTCATTGAAACGAAGACGCGAGGATTCCGTCTGCTGATATCGTTCACTCTTTAAAAAAATCTCAAATGTAAATGTTTGTTTAAGCAAAAACTTGTATACATACACATATATCAATCAATGGATTTACCAACAAACCTAACCAATTTTAAACTAACAAAAAATACACGATAGGTTCTCCCACTATTTGTGTAAATTTCTTTAAACTGGTCATGACAATTTAAAATTGCGGCCGGTTTTCACATCCGCCGGAGTCAAATACATTTTTTTTTGCCTTTTATTTCCTGTAGTTTTTCATGCAAACTTTTTATATTTATCCGTCCTGTTTGTGGCTGTTTATGACGTCGGAGTTGAACGTGATAAACTTTTCAAAACGCTTTCAGATCGGCATCGCTCGTGGCGCACGAATATTTTACCGGTCGGACGATTTCACTGTTCGTTGAAAAAAATTTTTTTTTGTGTGTTTGTCGTAAATTTTCTTTCTCGTTATAACTTAAAGTGAAAAGCGTTGTTTAAACAGATTCTGTAGTGGAAAAATGTCAGAAAATTATCGTTTTAAACAAAAAATCTGCAGGCAACTCTAGTTGATCCTAAATAAATATCGTTGTGGGAGATAAAAATTTTAAATCTAGAAAATTTATCTAATTTTGCCCGCATTTTTTTTTTTTATTCAGTTCTTACAATGTGTGTCACAGGAAAATTCTCCCAATCATAAACTGTATGTCATACACAATGTCTCAATGAATTGGCTCGTTAAAATTCTTGGAACTTCTGGTAGGAACATGATTTTGAAACTAGTTATGGCTAGTTATGGCTAGATTAGAAAAACCTTTGACTCGCTTGATATGAACATACTTTTGATGAAACTTAGGGTTTTGCCCTTCGCTTATTAACTTGATGGGGCCCTATTTGAGAGACAGAAGTGCGTTTGTTACTTACAATGGCTTTTGTTCCGATATCTTCTCAGTGACGTCAGGAGTACCGCAGGGCTCTCACCTAGGCCCACTGCTTTTTAACATTTTCATTGATGATTTGCTAGAAAAGCTAAAATATGATCGATTGGGCTATGCGGACGATTTGAAAATCTATGCCGTTGTTGATGATAATACTGATTGTATTAACTTACAAACAAACCTTACACTGATCGATGAATGGTGTGCCTGCAACAGCATATCTTTAAATCTCAATAAGTGTTCTGTAATATCTTACAGTAGATGTTCTTCTACCATTATATATGACTACTCAGTTAAGGCTGGAGTAATTCCTAGAAGCGATGTGGTTCATGACTTAGGTGTGTTGTTTGATTCTTGGATGAGCTTTTCTGCCCATATAACTAATATTTATTCGTCCGCTTCCAAGGTTCTGGGATTTGTTATAAAATCATACCGCAACTTCACTAACCTACATGCAATCAAAAGTTTATATAATGCTTTAGTTCAAAGTAAATTGGAATATGGTTCTTTGGTATGGTATCCTTACTACACCTACCAAATATTAACCATTAAAAAAATACAGAAACAATTTTTGAAATACTTATCATTTAGAGTTTTGGGAACCTATCCAGAACGTGGCACAGACTATGGTGCGCTGCTGGTACAGCATGATTTTCAGTCACTGTCAGATCTATATATCTATCTATAGACGAAATAGATACAGTGCCAAATTTCTACATAATGTGTTAACATTGGTGTACTATAGAATGGTCAACTTTCTATCTCAACATGATATTTTTCACACCAATCATTACTTGAAAGGAAGATCTACAGCACGTGTTTTTTTTTAACTTTTAGAGGAAGTACTTACCGGAATTGAAAACAACGAAGTCACAGCCTGGGTTTTAATGGATTTAATAAAGGCCTTCGATAGCGTACACCACGGGGTACTTCTTCAAAAGCTGCAAAGAATGGGTTTTAGAGGTGTAGCTTTGGATATATTCACATCTTACCTGAGCGACAAGAAACGATGTGTGGCAGCTACTGGCTTGACTAGTAGTCAAATCACATCGGCCTGGCGTGTAAATGCTCATGGTGTTCCACAAGGATCGATTCTTGGACCGCTCCTTTTTCTATTCTACATTAACGATCTTCCGGGAGTTGTTAGTAGACTTGTTGTGTTGTTGCGGTGTAAGAAGTGCCAATGACACTTCTTACACCGTACGTCGAAGAACTGGCGAAGAGCTGAAGGAGAGGTTGGGAACCGACTTCCGATCTTTGGAAAAATGGTTTCAGAACAACCTCACGCTGAATCCTAAAAAAAAACAAACATTCTTCAAAGTGTTGCGTAAGCTTTCACGACTGGAATCTACTGTAAAAAGTTTTTTTTTCGGCTGTTCAGCGTGGTCCTTGTGGAATTACTTCCCGTACGTTTCGTTAACGACTGCGGTGAACATCTTCAGCGGCGAGGTCGAAGTTTCCTCCGCAATGCCTCGTCGTTTAGTGATCCGACGTCATGAGTGATGTCGTTATGTCGTGAAGTTGCGATAATTTATCCTACTAATATGATCTGTAGGTAAGATCTGATGTACAACAACTGATAATTTGTATGGATACATATGCAAACCACGCTTCAAAATTCTATGGACGCTACTAGAAGATACATTCGTTTGAAGTGATAAACGACGAATTGATGAATGTGGGTTTTCACCAACAAGGTTTTCTGCATGGTTAACAATATTTTGCTATCCTAATCCTGTAGTCTGAAACTTCTCCACTACTAGGCGAATATGATTTGTAAACGGTATTAATCCAAACTCTATTAGGAACTGCAAAGCGAAACTGTCGCTTACATTCAGCGTTGGAATATTGCCATTCGCCATTAAGAAATAGTGCACTTCAGAAATATACTTCAAATAAAATATTCTTGAAGGGATAACAATAAAAAATTGATATGCAGCATGTGTATATTATTTTAATATTAAGTTAAAAACTATAAGGAAATTATATTGCTACTCACAAATGACAAATATGTCAAAATAATATTAGAAACACTTAATAATAGGTGACTTCAATATGAACATAATGGAAAAAAACAACACTGCTGAAACCTACGAAAACATATTAAGGAATAAACTATAAAATAATCAATAAAAGAACAAACAACCATATACCCGTAAAAATAACACAAATAACCACAGATCCTAGATCACGCTATTAAAAATATAAGATAAAAGCAATTAAGATAGTACCAACAGAAATTTCAGACCACTACCGCAGTTAGAACGACAATAACCAAAACACCACAACGCTGAAATACAATATTACGAAAAAACCGATACGAATTACAAAAATAATAAACACCAAATATCAGATATCAAAGAAACAGACGTAAATAGTTTTGAGCAACTATCAGTGACACTCAAAAAATAATCGAAAGAAACCAAACAATAAAAAAAATCAAAAGAAGAGAAGAATGTCCATGGATAACTGAGAACGTACTGAAAGAAATAAAAAGAAGAAACAAACTATATAGGAAGTACACAAAATACCCACACAATGAGAACTATAAGAACCACATATCTTGAAGCAAAGAACAAGCACTATCTACGATAAAGAATGCAAAAAAAGAATACTATACAAGAAATTCGAGAGATACCGAGGTGAACCATCAAAAACATGAACTAATAACTAAAGAAAAATAAACAAGAAAAATACAAAAAGCCGACAAATTCAAGAATAGAAAGAGAGAAGAACACCACAAAAACCACAAATGCAAAAGAAATAGCTCAAGAAATAAAATACTACTTGAAACATAGGGAAAAAACATTAGCGGAAAGACAAATTGCAAAATAAACAAAATCCCATCAATGACAAACACCCAAAACTGGAAACACAATTTAAAATGGAAAAATTAACTGAGGAAGAAGTACAAAAACTATAATCAGAATTAAAACAACAAGGCACCAGGATTCGACAAAATAACTTCAAACATAATCAAACGAAACACAAACCATCTAGCACGATTTTGACAAAACTGATCAATAACGTAATAAAAATGGAACTTTTCCGGAATATTTAAAAAGACACAAATTATCCCTATACATAAGAAAGGAAATACTCTCTATCCTGAAAACTATAGACGATATGCTGTTATCTACGCTATCTAAAATCTTGGAAAAAGCTCTACAAAAGCAATTAATGCGAATATCTACTACAGAAAAAATAATTAATAAAAAATCAATACGCTTTCCAAAAAAACTCGGGAACTACGTCGAACAGTCATCGATCTCTCAAAATAATATACTAAAGTAGATAAAAAAAAAATAGTAGTAGTAATCTCATAGATATGAAAAAAGCTTTTGATACTATATCAAATCAAAAATAATCGAAAAACTAACTAGATTAGGAATCAATGGCACCGAAAAAAACCTAAATAAAACATATCTAATAAACCGACCTCAAACAACAGTAGTGAATAATACTGAGAGTCAACCATTGATGGCAGAATACGGCATTCCACAAGGCGGAAAATTTACCCCCAATTTTATACATAACATACACAAACGATGTATTTAACTATTAACATGAAGCGAGAAGCTATATGCATATGCTGATGACATGTGTATCGTCTGTACTCTGGAAAAGATAAAGAAAAACTCCAGCAACAGATCGACTCTGATAATAAAAAATGGAAGAATGGTGTCAACAAAATTTGTTAACAATCAACGAGAAAAAAACAGAATATATGGTCTTTCAAAAAAGAAACATCCCACTAATTTTAAAATAACTTTCAAACAGCGAGGACATACCACAAGTAACTTACATAAAATACCTAGGATAACAATACAAAATAACTATAAAATGGGATAAACACATAAATACAAACTGATCATAAAAAATGCAATGGCCATAGCAGCAATAAACAAAATAAGAACCATCATCCAAGAACATATTGAAAAAACCCATATATCACGCAATTTTTACATCGCACTTAAACTATTAAATAAATGTCTGAGCGACACTTCAAAGAAGAATCTGATAAAAATACAAAGACAGCAAAATAGAAACTAAACCAATTGTTACGGCTTTCAGAAAAGAACTCCAACAACAGAAATTTACGAAAAGACCAAAGAGCTTAAATATCAGCAAAACAGTCACACAGAAAAATTTAATATTAATATATAATATCCAAAAACACCTGATAAAAACAAATATACAACTGACAAGCGCGAGACAAATACATAGTTATACAACAAGAAGACAATCATATATTAGAACAGAGAAGAACTTATGCAACAGATACAGAAAAATACCTACGACGGAAACTATAATACAATATAATAACCTATCAAGAGAAACAAAAAATTTAAATCACGTACAATACAAGAATAAAATTAAACAAATGTTACAACAAAAATATATATAACAATATAGAAGGAATCAAAAACTAAGAGCAGGACACTTCGTCCTCAATACCGACAGTCCGAGACGAGACGGAAATCTCACCATCTCGAGACGAAGGCCAGAGGACGGGAAAACCAACGCAAGCACTAGCCAGTTTGTGTTGAATTGACATAGTGTATATTGTGTGTATGTATATACGTGTATATATTGTCAGTTTTATACAAGCAAATAAAATACTTTAAACATAAAAAAAAATATATATAAGTACTTATCATAAAAGGTAATCGCGGCTTATTATGCAGGTTCTAGTTACTCGGTAAAACACTGCGTTTATTATGAATCGACTAATTGTTACTTCGTAGTTAGTAGTTTAAATTCGGTTCCTGCCTGATACAAGTTGGCGAACACGCTACAATTCGCACTCTCTTAATTTTTTGTAAACAAACATCAAATCATGCACGAAACATTTAGTAAACAGTGGCGTATCCACGGACCTGTTAGGGTGTTAAGAACACATATTTTTTTTCACACCTGCTCTTGTATCTTATAAATCAATTAATTGTTAATTCGTAGTTACCAGTTTAAGTTATGTTCCTGTCTGATACAAGTTGGCGAACACACTAAAACTAGCACTTGTCTTAAATTATTCCGAGTAAACATCAGATCATGCACGGAACATTTAGTAAATGAGCGCATCAGATGACTACAGCATCTAATAAGCGTACGTCACCAATTATGTTTATTTATTTAACAACCATCTTGAATTAACAATTCATTAATTGAAAACAGTCGAATACTCCTGGGAACATGTAAAACGATACCGGAAACCATGTTTGTTAAAAGTGCTCGTTAAATTGAATTGAAACTATAGAAATTTTCAGAGAGAAGGAATATTACTAATTAAATCCTGCGAGAATATCTGGGCAGCTAGAGAGTCTTCAATAAGGCAGATATTTTACATCGTTATCTTTCTTTGTTAGAGGTTGTTCTAGAGTTCTTCTCCTTGTTTTGTCGAGATATTTTTTGTGGTGTTTCGTGTTACGAAATGAGTTCTAGAACACATTTTAAATATAATTATGAAGTTGTAGATAAAATGTTAAAAAAAATAAAATCCATGGAAAAAAGGATATTTTGTTATACGTTTTAGATCTTTACCCTCAAGATAGTCTTTAAATAAATATCCTAAAAAGATCTAATTACCATCACAATATCGCCGTGTGTAAATTACTGCTGAAATACGATCTTTCAAACAGCGTTTAACGGACAAAAGAGAAAGACTGCATTCTCAAAGGGGCAACAGTTTTAATCTAGTTACAAGTACAACGTGGCTAGAATGGTCGCACTCTATATTACGTAATTGTTCCACTTAACTTTTAGAGCATAGCAAAGTTTGAAAAACTCAATTACGAGGTGCAAAAGTTGCAAGTTACGTTTTAAAATTGTAACGTGACCGTATGCTACCAGTCGCATGCAGCAGAAAGGGCCAATTAGGTTGCCTTATACTTGTAAATAAGTTGCAGCTTTGAAGAATTAAAGTCCCTTTGTTAGAAAGGGTCAAGTTGGTGTGGTTGTAACTATCATCTAGCATTTCTGCATCGTTAACTGCATTTTGTAAGAATTTTTAATAAAAATTTAGTTATGTTATAGGGCCTCTTATAAGTAAGAACATAATTTTCGATCAAAAATGTTGGTAAAGATTCCCAAATAATTGTCGAAACTCCAAAATATTTATTATATATCAAATGAAACATTATTTTGCGGTCGAAAAACTACCGTTTTCCGGCTTAGACTAGCAAAAATGTCGCTAAAGGCTGGTACACTACATTCGATATCACAGATGTGTAAAACTGTCTGTAAAATTATCATCATACTGGATGCATATCTCAATACAATGTATGATTCCTACATCTAATGCGGGAGTTTCCTCCTGGAGACGCGAAGTGAAGAAAAGCCTAGAGATTATGCGACCATAACTACTCTGCTTGTATACATACAATTCTCATTATGATATGTATCGACGGAGTACGCGGCAATTGACTTTATTCAGAATGTACATACATGAAAATTTAAATAATAAGTATAAAGTTGTAGGCATTTTCTATGATTTGACTAAAGCATTTGACAGCTCCGAATTTTACTAAAGAAACTTGAAAGAATGGGAATTAGGAGAAATGTAAAGGAGTGATTTAAATCATACTTGAACAACCGTAATATTAGGATTAAAATTAACGATGTCCTGTCAGCTTGTTATGAAGTTTCCCAGGGCGTACCTTAAGGCAGTGTTTTAGGGCCGCTGCTATTTCTGTTGTTTCTCAATGACCTACCAAACAGTATGACAGCTAGTGTAGTCTTTATGTATGTTGATGGCACTACTATCTTCGTAAGTGCACCAGATACAGATTGTTTGTCAAGGAATCTATTGCAACCAGTAAATGAGCTCCATTGCTGGTGTTTAAACAATCACTTAATTATTAACTACGAGAAGATAAAAGTTATTTTATTTACTTTTAACAAACCTAACGAGGTAATGGTGAGCAGCATTCAACCTAACAACATAGATATCCAGAGCATACTCCCGAGAAAAAACTTTTTATTGTGAAACAATTTTACGATGGCAGTTCAGCAGAAGTTACACACGATTCATTTCCGGTAAATTATCCCGAAAGGTCAATCCTTAGCGCGACTACTATTCATAATACAGTCCGACGTTTTGAAACAACGTTTCCATTAATACATATCAAAAATGAAAATATCTTATCGAGAAATGTCAGTGTTATCGAAATAAGTTTGTGCATTAGTGGAATAAAATCCTAGTATGACGTCTAAAGAAATTGTTTGCGGATTTAATAATAGTGCAAAAACTTTAAACCTTTTACACAAGAGTCGATCAACAAAATTAGCACATCCCAAGAACTTTTGCCCGACGATTATTACTGTCGCCTGGAATTTTATTAATGAATGATTAAATAAATATTCCGAACATGGATATTTTTTCAATAATATATTATTTACTGACGATTTTACGATTGTTAGGTTTTATAAAAACTATGTTTGTTATTTTATTTGATTATTGATTTTTAAAACTGCTTTTCATTCTTTTTTCTTTCTTTTGATATCTATGAGCTCTGTCACTGAAATTTACATTATCTGATACTTCGATATAAGCATAAGTATGAATAGAAGAGAAGCATGAATAGATTTTAATTATCGAATAAGTATTGTCTTATTATTTTCCATTTCACTAATACAAACGTCATGTTGGATTTAATATTACTTTTACAAACTTCATAAATAAAGCGAGAAAAAAAATATCAAGCCTAATTTAATTCGGCTGAACTATAACAATTCGCCGGAACTTTAATAAATCTATTTTGCGAATTTTCATGTTGGATTTAATAATATTACTTTTACAAACTTCATAAATAAAGCGAGACAAAAATATCAAACCTGATTTAATTCGGCTGAACTATAACAATTTGCCGAACTTTAATAAATCTGTTCTGCGGCTTTTCATCCGGTATATAAGAACAGAACTTTTGTATTTGTCCTGTGAATAAAGGGCAATGGAACCAGCTAGAGAAAATTTGTTCACAAGCTGTCTTTATCAAGGGTACGCCATGAAAACAAAGCTTCGAATTCGCAGTCACCTTTAGTGCAGGGTGTAGGCTTGTGAAGTTGTTCAGCTACATACTTAACGGCTTACGACCCACCGAATTTGGGGGAAACCCCCCTCAAAAATGGGCGAATGATATCCTAATATACTGACGCATTAAATAGGTCCCAAACTATAAAGAACATTACAGAAAACATCAAAATACTAAAGTATGTAACATGTGTGTCATCAATTCCCTAGCTTCAAAATTTCTTTTCTGTTTTCAATCCAAAATTAAGATTTGTCGGCTCAAGAAATGATGTGCATCGCACGGCAAGCAACTCTTTTGCGAGTATTTGCACTCATACTAGCAAAACTGTAGTTTCTTGTCTAGTGATGCAAATAACTATTGTGCATATTTTTAAATGCATTCGAGATATCTATTTTTTGATCTTGAAATTTCGAAATTAAGGTGAATGCTATATCCTTAATTCTCATATGGTCCAGCGAATGCATCTTTTAATAAGAAACCCTATGGCAAAAAAACGATTTCAATTATTATTTAAGCCAAACTTCATCATCCTCTTCATCATAACAAAAAAAAAAATCGAGGTATACCATTTTCAACAGACACACATATTTAAAGCCATTACTTTTCACCAAAAATTTTCCTGCCCTAAAATAACAAAATATACGACAGTAATGGATGCTTTTCCCCCATTTTTTTTTTGTACCGCATTGCTACGCACAATATTAACGCGATAAGGGAAATTTGTACGATAATCCTCACCATCTTTCTAAATAACAGAAAAGTAAACATGTTGCGTTTTCGGATAATCCCACAACGTGAAATAATAAAATACTTTCCACCTGCGAACGTTAGGATTATTTACTAGTCTTAACAGCGTAAAATATAGCCCTGTTTTGCCGCTCGTTTCCTTACTTGTGTAAATACCGCCCCATTTTCACCCCAACTGTCATGGAACGTATTCTAAGGTAT
Source organism: Protaetia brevitarsis (assembly GCA_004143645.1). Taxonomy (NCBI): domain Eukaryota; kingdom Metazoa; phylum Arthropoda; class Insecta; order Coleoptera; family Scarabaeidae; genus Protaetia; species Protaetia brevitarsis. The sequence goes on from RXPK01003367.1 coordinate 58,802, forward strand.
AATACATGGGAAGTAAGCGAAATGGGTGGATTCGCAAATAAACAGGTGACCACAAAGCAGACGATCCGATAAGAGAAATAAATACCTATCCCTTTACGCAAGGGGAGTCCGTTATTTTTTTTGGTATACTTAGTTAAAAGCTTTTGTGCTCGGAAAAGGCAGAATTAAAATCAACACTTCCTAAACCCTTAGTTTTTTGCGACGAATTTGTGAAGGGATGAATTACACTGGCCTGCGGTGATTTTGCGCTTTTATATTTAAAATACACGGCACCCAGAACAAAGATAAGGACTTCTTAGATAGAGATAAGCCTTCGCTTTTTATTCATATTGAATTTAATCAATTAATAGGCATGCGATTTAGATCTAACTAACAAGGGAACTCGTAATGGAGCAAGTTATCGGCCCCAAATTATAATGATACGCTCTATCGTGCCACGCTTGTTCTACGTTAGATGTATGCGTTTATAAACCGTCATTTTCTTATCTTTACAGGGTATGGGAGTGTTTCACCACGAACTTCTTGGGGAAAGCTGGTAACAATAGTTTACGCCTTAATAGGCATCCCCTTAATGCTGCTATACCTCTCAACGACCGGAGACGTGTTAGCGCGAAGCTTCAGAAGACTGTACGCGAAAATCTGCGGCACTCCAACCCAAAAACCTCAATGCCCGTGCACCGTCAAAGTCAGAGTGCCAGTAACCCTTTGCCTGATCATCGTATTGGCATACATCTGCTCCGGGGCGTTCCTGTTCCATCGCCTGGAAAACTGGAGCATCCTGGAAGGTTCTTACTTCTGCTTCACCTCCTTGGGAACCATCGGTTTTGGCGATCTACTGCCAGGTCAAAACGCAGAAGAGATCTCCCTATGCGCTTGCTCGGCGTACATCTTGACTGGCATGGCTTTAGTGGCGATGTGTTTCAGTTTGGTGCAAGACGAGGTGATCAGCTTGCTCCGATTAATCGGGGCTACTTGTGCCAGGAATGAAATACGGGCCCGCGAAGAAGAACACATGGCGACGGTGGGATCCTGACAAAGACCTAAGACAGAGGGTGCCGCACCCATTGTGAAAACGCCGCCGCCCGTGAAGAAGTTGCCACCTCTGTTGCAGCACAATAGTCTGCCGAGGAAGAGCCATTTTCATAGGAACGCGCCGGCTAGAAGATCTGCAGGTAATTGCTTTTGACTTTCTCCTATACTACTAATAATGTTAATATATATGTATTCACACATAGAGCATGAAACAACAATTAATCATTTTTGGGCATGTCACTGGATGAGAATTGTAATTGGGGGGGTGCACTGTGAATGTTGTAACGTGTTGTTACAAGGAAAAATTAATTTCAGTATTCAGTTAATTTTGTAATTTATTTTAACACAAATTTTAATTTATTTCATCATTTTTTTTTTTCTGTTAGACTCATTACGGCCGCATTTATCTGTTGATTTGTTTTTGCCAGCACGAATCTTAGTTTCAATTCTTAGTGTTTCGCATCCCCTCCACTCGGCGCATATTGAATCTGCGCACGCTTTATCCCCACGTGCCCGGGTTGAATTTACGCACGCTCGAATCCCATTAGCGTCACGTGCCTATATAAGCCGTGCATTTACCGCGGTCGAGGCAAACTCCGCCGCGCCGGTTCCCGATCGTCTCCCCTGCCCTGATTATAGTACGTCGTCATCCTACGGGGTTGACAAGATTATAGTCTTTCTGCGATCCTGCAGGACTATAGTTTGTTGTCGTTCCTCGGGTGTGACACAAATGTAGTTTTTTCCATTCTCGTAATGCTATACTTCGTTGTCGTCCTTCGGGTGTGGCACGAATATAGTTTCTTTTTCGGTTCTCGTAGGGCTATAGCTCGTTGTCATCCATCCATTGTGACACGAATATAGTTCTTCCGCCCCACGTTCGATTACCGACCGTAGCTGCCTCCGACGTCTTGATAAGTGTGCAACGTCTTCGTCTTCATTACTACCTAATACATAATCCACGATATATTCCGTGATGAAATAAACATGGCATTACAGGCTATTCATAAACAAAAAAACAAATGTCAATCAGCCTATTTTCTGCTAACCTATCGTCACGAATCCACACAAATTTAAAATATAGACCTCTACAACCACCACAGATGGCGCACACGGTCAAGGTGCTATCTCCTGATTATACCCTCATGAAGTTTTTTTTTTTGCTTGAAGAGTTTGATGTTATTGTATTGCTTTATTGACTTTACACTTGATATTATGCACCTTATAATTTCCAATATCCAACACTATCTTAGGAAAAGCAAATAAATACCTATATGTATGAAAAATGATTGGGTTTGTGACAGGCACTGCTAGCCAGTAATGGAAGGTTTAAATTGTTTAAATTGCATGTTAAATAAGACAGTTTTAGTTCAGCTGTATACTTCAATAGCGCTGCGTAAAGGTTACAATGAAATATTACCTTTTGCTGTCCAATTACTCCATTACAACGGCACCGTGAATCTATTAATTCAATTTGCCCTGTTCCCGTCGCTATGGCTCAGTAATAACGGCGCATAAATTCATTACAACGTTACAGGTTGCGATAGGACCGTAAAATCTAGTCTTTTCTGCGTAATTGAATACTAAATAATCCATTGCTGAGTGAGTCCAGGGCCGGCTAATGCCTGGGTGCTTTTAGTAGTATGCGAATGTTGCAAATGTGTCTGTCGATTAAACGCTTTTGCAGCAATTATTAGGGCCAGATCTAATTTATATATTCCGCCGACGAAGCTTCACGCTATTGCTGTGAAAATTGTTTTTAGAGTACCATCATTTATTTTTTTTTTTGCTGTCGGTGTTATACAAGGTGGGCCAATACATTCGCGTCAGTTTATTTAAAAAAAGTGGTAACATATATTCAGTTTTTTTTTTGTGTTAAGGATTATACAAGTTCAGAAAGATCACGTTTCAAAATTATTTTGAAGTATACAGGGTGACTCAACGAAAAGTTACACACCAAAGTTGTGAAAAATTATTTTTTTATTATTATTTTATTGGCAGCAGCAAAATACAATGACAAAAAATATCCAAATAATAAGAAAAATGGCCAAGAGGATCATCTTCAATAAACCTAGAATAGGTTTCCTGTTATTAATGATGACCCTAACAATTACAGAAACACAAAGATACAGAGTTACAGATACAGACTACAGCTAAATATTCAGCAAACTATATGCGAGAAAGTTGCTCATTCATTAAATTATTGAAAACGACTCGTCTAGATGCACGAAAAGGCAATTGTTTAACGCCAGGGGTAAGTGAGTTAAATAGCCATGCTGATAGGGGAAGGCGGGATAAGATGACGAGGTTAAGCTTCTACAATTTATCCTAGCCATTCTAAATGGATTTAAGCACTGAAATTTTTATGAGAACTTGATCCATATCTAGCTTATATCGAACATTTTTTTCAATTGCCTCTTTCATCTTCAAAGGAGCGAATCACGGGTTTTTCCGAGAAATGTCATTTTCGTCATCTTACCCCTTAGCTGGGGTAAGATGACGAACAGGGTGAGGTGAGATGAGAAACAAACCTGGGGATTTAAAAATATTAAAAAAATTACCTTTATTAATATGTAACTTCAAAAAAACAAAAACAGCTTTTATAAAACTTTGAAACATTAAAACGAAACATGACGTAGGAGGTATTTAAGTGCAGAAATCGTATTTATAGGGCCTATGACTGGCCTCTCCCTGATCCCATCCGAAACACTCAGAATGAGCCCACTTAAAGCATTTAAAGCACTGATACCACAATTCATCTTTTCCTTTTTCCGAGCATATGATGCACAATTTATCTTCTTCGAAATCCGGCGATCCATATCATCATCAGTGTCGATGTAAGGGTACGGAATGAGATAGCTCGTCGTCAGAAGATGAAGGGAAGTTCAGTTGACGTTCGTGGTTTCTTTTTGTTTTGTCTTCTTAGTCAAATTTTTCTGTCTTTTCAGCTCTTTCTCTTCTTGCTCCTTTTTTTCTGTTCCAAACGCTTCTTTTACAGGAGTTCCTGTTAAAAGAAATGACCATACCAGAAAAGTCACACACGCCTGACTGTAGCAGTCTTTAAAGGTCCATAAAACCCCCACATCCAGGGGCTGCAATCGGTGGCTGGTGTGAGTGGAAATCGAGCATTGCTATTCCATTCTCTCTACAAAATTGAATGGCTTCAAGGGTAACATGAGAGGCGTGATTGTCCATGAGAAGTAGAATAGGATGTTGAATACTTCGCCAAGTATTCAAGTCCTATGCTTCAGCGAGTAAGTGCTGAGGCAAAATGCTTCAAATAGTTGATAAAGTTGGTAGATGTCATCCATCCTGATATATGAGGAACTGCTGCTGCGCCTGGTGGGGCACCTTCTAAAAATTTCGGATTAATTCTCACCCTTGGATAAATAAAGAACGGAGGGGTGTAATTTCCAGTGGCGCTCATGGCACACACCTAGGTAACCGTAACCCCGCGTTCAGCTGAAGAAATTTTAATGACTCGGCGAGCACCAACAGGGCTGATAATCTTTGGAGTTTTCGTTGCAACAGTGGAAAATCCCGTCTCATCGACATTGTAGATTTGTTCAGCTGTGAATAAGTATTTCAGCCTGACATCCCTAAGTAACTCATAAAAATTTCCAACGTTCACTCGGTTAAATGCCATGAGCCGAGCAACTGATGCGGGCTCAGGTTTTCTCATAGTCAGTCCGCATTCTTTCATGAATTCCCTGACGAAGCCTTCACCAGCGCTTCTTTTTTCTGCATTAAATCTATGACTCACCCCATTTTTTTCTGCATAATCGAAACATATACTAGCGAATTGCTTTCTTGATAGGCCAAAGGCTCGTTTGTTAATGTCAGTCACGTATTGCTTGAGCTCTTCAACTTGTGCTGCAGAAAAGGTTTTTCTGAACCTTCCTAAATTTTGGGGGAATTCCACTTCAATTTCTCCTCCTTCTGAGGGATGAACTCTTTTTTTTTTAATATCTCCTTATTGTAGGCTTAGGTATTTTGTATTTTACTGCTGCAGCATTCAGACTTGAAACCTTGCGTGCGACATTTGATATGGCTGCCTCCATGTCCTTATTTTCCCACGTTTTCCTGACACTGGTTCGCACGTATCTTCGCGGCATATTGATGCTTGAAGTGTTGTTTCTTGTCTTAAAACCTTAGTCACATGAAATACCTACACAATGTAGATTTTGGACTCAGTCCTTACAAATCTACAAATAAATTATAAAAAAAAAACAATATTAAAAGTAATGAATCGTTTAACATATGACAAACAAGTATTCAAAAAAGCATGTAGGGGTAAGATGACGAAAAATTATTCGTCATCTTTCCCCGTTGAAAATTCGTCATCTTTCCCCCTCGCGCCATTTTTACCAAAAAACGTTTATCATTAATCAGAACGATTGTAGAAGATATGGGTCTCTTATGAATTAATAGCTATTGAGTGGTACTTTCAGAATGCTATAGTAAATAAGTTGAAAAATTTACTGTAAAATGCTGATTTCCTGCGTTTTGACACTCAAAAATTACAATGAAATACGTTGTACATGAACTTTTTACTAGAATTTGCATCAACGCGCACGCGCATTTGTTTAATTTAGCGAGTAACATTTTTCATCACTGGGGGACTTTTATGCACGCTGGGACGTGCTGCTATCTATGATAAAATGTGAGAGAAACTAAATTCGTCATCTTTCCCCATTCGTCATCTTACCCCGCCTTACCCAATATAACTAAAACTCCTCTTGAACAGCTGTGAATGATGTCTAGGTATATCTATTATATCTTTTCTGCGGATATTAATATTATGTATGTCAGTGCGATATCTTATTTTGATTGATAAGTAAGGCGGAACACCAGTATTTAAAATTTTATAAACGAAACAGTAAAAATGAAATTGTCTACGACGAGCCATGCTCAACCATCCAGCCTCCGCAAGTTTTAAAGATACTCTCTGACGTCTCCTTATTCCATAAATAAATCTAAGGCAGGCGTTTTGCACCACCTGAATTCTACGTGAATCAATTTGGTCCAGGCAACTTCCGTAAACAACATCACAACAATTAAATGTGATAAAACTAAGCAGTCACACAATTTTTTTTTAATGGCAATATCCAAGGAATGCCGATGGGGATATAACATTTTTAAGCTACAGTAAGCTCGTCTAACACAGATACTAATATGATGTTTAAATTTAAGATCATTATCGGTAAATAATCCTAGATCTCTCACATGTTTTTGATGTTGCAGCGGTATATTGTTAATTGTTAATACGATATTAGGAAGAATGCCTGCAACCTGATTCTGTTGCCACCAAACATTATGTAAGAAGATTTACTTTCATTTATAAGCTGGCAATGTTTTTCTGCAATAGTATAAAGATTGTTGAGATCACGATTGATATCGTCAACGGCTCTACACATGTCATCAGCAAAAAAGGACTTATACAGCTGTGAGTCATCGGCATAGAGTTGAAGGTTACATGTGGAATTATGAAAAAAAACACATGTGCTGTATAAACCGAAAACAGTAGCGGACCCAATACAGATCCTTACGGAACTCCAGATCGTATCATAGCCCAATCAGACACATCACCACCAGCCACGACAGCCTGCCTCCTGCCAAACAAGTAGGCATGGAAAAAACGGAGAGCAACCTCTCCCAAACCAACGTAGTGAAGAATAGCTATCAAAAGATCATGATCAATTCTGTCAACATGTCTATCATTATTATTATTATTAATTTACAAGACCTATTTTGAATAAAAGAATTATTTCATTGTCTCTATTTCAAAGAACCGTTTTTTTTTTCAGTTAACGCATATTGTTTACACTAAAAATGATATTCCATTAAAAAAATATGTAACTGAAAAAAATAATTCTATTAAATAGCCGCAAATAAGTATTTCTTTGATATAAGAATCTTTTTTTCTCTATGTGGTTGTATTATTTTATAGTTGGTATTATAATTTAATGTTTTCAGAATTCCCTAACCACAATCAGTATATCCTCTAAATTTTACTTTGTTAATGTAATTCTCTTCTTTGAAAATTACCTTTTTACATCACAACTTGTAAGTGAAATTAAAATAAGGAACGATATCATAGTACTTTCGATCGCAGTTTTGAAGTAATATTATTTTCTAAAATTTCTATTTCTTTGAAATATTTTGGAAAGTAACTCAGAGTAAACAAAATAACCCTTAGAACACGCAACAACGGATCTAGTATTGCTATTTTTAAAATCCAATATGACTTTGAAAGTAAAATTTAAAATACCTAAACTTTTATTATTATAAGTAAAGCGAAAAGAATCCAAACAAGCAGCTGTTTTGTCATGTTATATTGAGATTATAAAAATTTAATTTATTAATCATATTTATTTATGAATTTAATTAAAATACTGACCACATAATAAGTATAAGTCCAGATTAGTTGTCATGTTTTGAAAATAGCAAGTGCTGTTTTAAAAAGGACAATGTTGAGAAAGACAAAATATTAAAGAAATAATGACCACAAGAGTGTTAAAAAATTCCGTAAATTTTTGATTTGACATGTAACGACACCCAATGTAGTTGGCCTATTAAATATTTGTAAATTTATATTCGTAGAATTTGACTTAAAGGTTTACGCCTTTAAATAGTTATTCTTAGAGTCTGCACATACAAAATCGTTGGTAGATTAAAGGAGATACAGTTTTCCTTGTGGCTTATCTTCCCTATGTCGTTATTTTTTGAGTTCAGTGTACAATATTTAAATTTATAGTACTTTATAGTACTTTAATGTGTACCTCTTCATCACTATTACGTTTCTCATTTTTACTGCACGTAACGCAAAATTTTACGTTGTGCAATAATTAAGTTCGTCTTAAATTTTACCAAATAAACTGAACGATCCACGGAAAATTTTCATGGCGGCAACAAAGGCTGTCTAAACAAGAGGAACGGCTGCAAACGAGGCCCTCAACGGCGTCTTAACTTAACTGTTTCATCTCTCAAAGGATGAGTAGGAGCGGCAAGGTCGTCTAATTCTTCTCGTTTAGAATTAAACTTAATTGAAAACACGTCAGTCACATTCAGAGCAGCGTTAAAGGGTCCATTAGCCGCTAAATGAGATGCCGAAACGATTCTATTAACAAATTAATTAAGCTAATTACGAAACGTTACTTTGTATAAGGGGAGCTGTTTTCGCTGCTTTCGTGTTTAAACTGTTTTCTAATAGGCTGGCCTTAATTTATTATTATATTACACTGTAACAAGTAAAATCTATTTTTACTCTGAGCATGATCTTTGGGGTAAATTTACTATCAATGTAAAATTACATGAATACGTTGTAATCGATCAGGCTTCTTATTATATCATGTGATTCTATTTCACGGAGATTATTATTTTTTTTTTATTTTCATTGTAACATATATGACAGTATTAGCAGATGAATAATATTTGCTGGATTGATATGAACCATATTAGCACCGACCCTGCAATACTATATAAACTAAATTTAAAAAAAGTTTCATATATTACACAGGTGTTTCGCAATATATAAACTTTAAGCGCTTGATTCTGGGGTTATTTTGATCATAAAAGTTCATAAGAACATATGTCCAAAATCTTTGGTTCTAAAGTTTGACAATGTTTAATAGCAAGTTAACATAATTAATGTTTTTATTATAAATTAACAAAATAATTAGTAAAACAAAATTAACTTATACTAACTGTTGAAAATGACCGCCCCCAACTGCAATACAAGCTTCTATCCTCCGTCGTATTGACTGGCGAGTCCGTTTTAAAATACCAGGGGTATTTCGAATTGTTTGAAAGCTGCGATAATACGATTTCTCAATTCATCGACATTTCAATGGGAGTCGTATAAACTAATGATTTAAGGTGACTCCAGAGAAAAAGTCCAAAGAATTTAAGTCTGGAGACCGAGGAGGCCACGGTTGTGGACCTCCCAGTCCTATCCACCGATGTGGATACGTATTGTCCAAAACCTCGCGAGCAACTAAACTAAAATGCGCTGGAGCACCGTCATGCATTAAATACGCTTGTAATCTTAATTGGAACGGAACTTTTTCCAGCAGTAGTGATAGCTCCTGTTCAAGAAAATTGCGGTATATCTCACCATTTAACCGCATCGGTAAAAAATGTGGACCTATCAAGTGATCTCCAACAATTCCGGCCCACACATTGACAGAGAATTGATGTTGATGACGGGCATTCACTAGTTCGTGCGGATTTTCTTCGGCCCTTATGTGATTATTATGAAAATTAGTGATCGCGTTTCTAGAGAAAGTAGCCTTGTCGGTGAAGAATATTTGAGCCAAATAGTCAGGATTTTGTGCGATTTTGTGTTGCATCCATTGACAGATAGCCACTCTTTGCGGAAAATCTGCCGGCAAAAGTGCCTGCACCCGTTGAATGTGATATGGATACAACAGTTGATCTTTCAATATTCTCCAAACTGTGGCCTGACTAATGTTTAAAGCAAACGCAATTTTTCTGGTGCTTGTAGTAGGATGTTCTTCAATTTCATTTAGTACCATTTCTTCAACTTGTGGAGGTCTCATTGTAGATGGGTGCCCGTTGTCAGTCGTCCGTTTTATAAAATTTTCCGTTTCACTAAGACGTTGGTGAAGACGAGCAAATATTGAATGATGCAGGATGATACGGTACGGTATTGTTCTTCACAAAGACGTCTAGCAGCACGCGAATTTCCATTGCAAGACCGTAAACGAAAGCATATCACACATCTCAGCATTCGTGTAATTCATTTTAGAAAACAGAAACTGGCAATAACTGAATGAATACTCTGACAACTATTGAAATGACAAATAAACAATTCCTTCTCAACACAATAATTTTTGAAGAACCAACTATGATATTATATCGTGTTAGTCATACTTCATAATTTATTATTAAATATTCAATAATTTTAAAACCAAACCGTTTTGAACATATACTCATATGAACTTTTATGATAAAAATAACCTCAGGAATTAGCTATAATAAATACCTACCTTCCCAAAAACCTACTTACATTCTTTCCAATTTCTTTTCCTTTTTCTTCGCGTAACTATATTTCCTGTGTGCGAGTTGAAAAAACATCGCTCGAGTTAAAATTCTCGAAAGCGGGTCCTTAAGGCTACAAAAACGTGTCACTGGAATAATGGAACGCAAATATTGGAACAGCAAAATTGGAATTTAGTTAACGGAACGATGAAGGCCTTATTCCACGGTACGACGTTGATAGAAAAAGAAAAAGAATCGTTTAACTTATGTACAAGTAAAATACGAAGTTATTAACCATTACATCATGATTGTTGAAACTAATTTTGCCTGGCAAAAAGAAGATGATTAGAGCCTCATGCAAATTCTGTCAGATACCTAAACAGTGTGTCACAGAATAACTATTGCTAATCTTCAGAAACTTAAATGAACATGTTTCTTTATTAATAAACTAGTGTCTGAAAATTATTCAGTATTGAGATAAAAAGAAATGAATCATAGCAACCTTTGAAAAAGGACAACCATTTTCGTAGTTGTCATTTTACGTCTGTCACAAAACAATCTTTATTGGGCAAATTACTGTTTGGTATTTGTGTATCAGATATAGAGGTAAATATTATAATATGTAGCAGCTGTAATCATATACAATCAAAAAGTCTTAATGCACAGGGGGTCTATCTGTAAGTATTAACGAGAAAAAAATATTTTGTAAATGCCGTGGGCTAGAGCCGCATCTGTGCCCAACCTAAATGCTGTTCCGAGTATACCCCCACATACCACTATCATTCAGCCATTACCGCTGTTAGTTTTGTGTGGATCGCCGCTTGGAGTGCAAGCCACTTCGAACATTTTATTTAAATTCTTCCCGTCTCGAAAAAACAATCCCTTTCCGGATCATCATGATTTCATATAAAGAAAATCGAGGCTTAATGCATCGGCAAAAGCGCGGGAATGTATAGATTCATTTTCGCGCGACATCATAGTAAAAAGGCGTGTTTGCAAAATTCTGTATCTACATTTATTTCTGCGTAATTCGATTCAATTCATTTTGCGTTATTTGATTAAATAAATCCAAAAGAAATTACTCAGATTCATGTGGTACCGTTTATTAACAATTAACTCTCGATTCGACAAAGCAAAAGAAAAATATTTACGTTTTTTGTAACTACTGAAGTCGCATATCCGGTGAAACTCGAACGTCTTATCAGGATATTAAAAATAATACTTTGTAGACTTACGTAGAATGGTCTTAACAAATAAGGAATGTTTATTTTATAAAAAGAAGAAATTTAAAATGCCTCAGTTTTGCTATTTTTACAAGGGCACATTGGCCGATTGGCCTTTATTTATTCAAATTGACGTTAAATGAACTTACGGCATACCATTAAGAATAATACTAAATGAGTGCAATGTATTTGTACATAATACCACGTTTAGCGGGTGCTTAACATGACGTTTCTTTGCATCAGGCCCGGACTACAGAATTTTTTGCTCTAAATTTTACTTTTTTTTATTGTTTAATGATGAAATCCGGTTTCGGTGGGTTTATGTTTTATATGTCGTGTAGTTAACACCCAAGCAAAATTTACCTTTTTTTTGATACCCCCCTGTATAATTAATAGACATGCACCCAACGAAGCAGAGCGAATTTATAAGAAGAGGCATCCTTAGCGTCACAATCCCCACAATATATCATTTTCAAAAATTCGTTCAAAAATATTCTAAAGATATCCACCACAGTATTTTGTCTAAATACATGATTTCCAGTTGAAATTATGTACACCAAGAGTAAAGTTTAATAATCCCGTTTCAGTAATTGGTCTTTGTCTATAGTATTCACATTCTTTCTTTTTATAATATTCTAAATCCACTAATAAACCATAATAATTAGATAACATATAATCAACCACCTTAATTTCTAGTAGTTAGTCAATAGCAGAAAAACAGTTGTTTACAACTCGCACTTCCTAGAACTATTCTAGTTGGTTCATGAATTTTTTATTGTAGGTTGAAGGTTCACAGCAAATCTAACAAATTTGAGCAATCGATACTGTTTTTCTGACACTGACAGGAGATCTGTACAACACAATTACAACTATATTTAATCCAGCTAAGTGTATTCCACAAACTTCAAGGACAGACTCTTCATTAAAACAATCCAAATCGATCATTTGTTAAATTTAACAGTATCTTTTACAAAAATACATACACCACCGTGCTTCATAGTAGTATTATTTTCGAACCAAACGGTAGTTGGAAAGGTTAAACAATTTGAATTATTCCGGTCCTAGTGTTCCGAGAGGCTCACAACATCTGAATGATACTGACTGAGAATAACTACAAAACTTTGTTTCTTAGACACTGAATTTTAATATAAAAATAATTGATTTGTGAACAACAATTTGGTTGGCCTACACTTCTAAAACAGTCGCTTAAAGAAACAAAGTTTATATAAATACATGTAATGTTCAGTAATAAAAATTAAAAGGAATACGGATTTATTCACAAAATACTTAAATATTTGTGGTATTTCTTGCTGTCAAAGTTTCAGAATTCCGGAAATATTTTAGTTATTTAGTGCTTTAAAATAATCACTTTTCAAATGTGCCGAGAAAAGTACCTAGTAGTCCTCCTCTTCAAATTGCACGCCCCTTTCATTCATTCATTCATTCAGGTTAGGGTGGGCACTTGATGTCCGGGCACTTGAGCTTGGTGCTCATTGTACCATCCCTATTGATTCTTTTATTTCCACTCGAGCAACTTGAGGACCTTCGAGGACTCCAATAGATCTCTCCCGAAATATTTCTGCCTGAGTACCTTCAGTTTCTCACATGTTCAGATTACATGTAAACTCGTTTCCTCCTGTAGTTCGCATCTTTTATACCACGGTTCGCTTACACGGCCTGTGTTGTATAGATGCTTTTTCAGAGGACAGTGTCCAGTTGCCAACCCAGTAATGGTTTTAACTTCTTTCTTACTGCGCTTGAGTAGGTTATCAGAGAAACTACCATCCCCATCCCCTTATCAGCGTTTTGGTATGGAGTTGACCTTCAGTCGACCTCCATTTCTTTGTACTTTCTTTCTCTAACCAGGTCCAGTTCTCCCTTCTTGCGGAATCCTTAGTAATCCCACATACGGGCTCTGGACCCATGAAGTGTCTCTTAGAGCCCTCCTTGGCTAGTTCATCGGCGATTACATTGCCCTTTATATCCTCATGTCCCGGTACCCAAATCAGAGACACCGTGTTGTCCCGTGCCAGTGCATTGAGGGATTGTTTGCAGTCCCTAACTAGTTTTGACCTAGTTACAGGGTTTGAGACTGCCTTAATGACAGCCTGGCTGTCAGTCATTATATTAATTTTCTCCTCATGTAGCCCCTTTTTTGCATCATTTCTGCACAGGCTACAAGGGCGAATACTCTGCCTGGAAGACCATTGTATATTTCCCAGGCTTATGAATATCTTTGATTAGGACTGGGCCCACAAATACCGGCTCCTGTCCCTGGCTGGATTTGGATTCATCCGTGTACCAGTTTTCGTTAGCAGTGATCTCACTACGCGCCTGGTCTCTGTTCGGTATGGAGATTTTCACCTTTTCAGTGAAGATAATTTCGGGTGCCATGCTGTCCGTGGGCACTTGTAGCAATGGCCCGTCCAGCAACGTGCCCGTAGTATAAGTGTGTCCTCCCACCCTGAAGTTGGGATGCCACAGGTTGTTGGCTTTCAGTCTAAGGATGCACGCCCTGTTTGGGCGCCAAAATTTGCCGTGGTGGCTGTTGTATGGTAGAAAGCGAATCATTTAACGTCTATTCAATCAATTGAAACACTTACATTTATCCATTATTATTTTTACTATATAAAACATTCTGTTATAGGTGCAGAACCTGCCGTAGAATACTTCGTGCCCCGTAGCGTCAGTGAATTCGACCTGTCAGGCGCGGCAGGCGACACCCCCATAGCCAACATGCTCCCCTTAACCGTGAGGGTGCCGAGGAAAGCGTTTCCCAAGCCTAGAGAGAAGATGGTCACCTTCGAAGACGAACTGGCCCTCAGGAACAAAAATCCCGACCTGCAAGACGTGTTCATGTGACAAAGCGGATAGCGTTTGGAGAGGGGTGTCTCGGTGGCGCGTCCCTGAACGAGACCGAGCAGAGCCACCTGGACACCATCAAGAAGGAGCTCCGTCGCGAACTGAAGAACTTCAAACTGTGCGAGGACTTGAAGAAGTGCGACGACAATTGTTCGTGCAACGCCGAAGCCGACTGCGATATATGTAAAGTTATAGATTTCACGTTGAAGAAGGAGAAATTATAGTTACTTCCATGTGTTTTCTTCGTTTCACACTTTAATTCGTAACGGCGTTTTATTTTTCCGTTTTGAAATCTCGAATGGACGATCGAATAGAGTCGATTGTGCCAACGTTAGAAAGTGTAAAATCAGATCAGGATGGAGTAAATAGTGTTTCTTAGTACCTGTATAAAATATTTTGTGGTTTTGCACCAATGAATTTGCAATAGCCGATTTGTTTTCTATTACGATACACATTTTGCCCCCAAGTTCAATTGTAAAATCTATTTCAGCGTCAAATGCTTTTAAAGTGACAAAATTTCGGAAATAATTTAATCGCTGGTTTGAAATAATCACCCCTCAAATATGCATGCCCAAATTGCACGCCCCTGTTTGGGCGCTAAAAACTTGTCAAGTTAACCGCTGATGGAATTGTAATCATTTGACGTCTGTGTATCAATTTGAACGATTAAAAGAATGGAGTTTATGTGAATATGCAACGCCTAATGTTAAAAAATAATACGGATTTGTTCACAAAATATTTTAATGCCCCTTATATTTCTTGCTGTCAAAAATTTTGGAAATGTTTTAATTACTGCCTTAGAATAATCACCCTCCAAATGTGCCGAGGAACCTCGACAAATTGCAAGCCCCTGTTTGGGCGCCAAATTCTAGCCACAGTGGCTGTTAGTGGAAGTCAAACAATTTGACATCTGGGTATCAATTTAAACGTCTAAAGAAATAAAGCTTATATAAATTTACGACGTTTATTATTAAAAAAAAGGAGACTTATTCACAAAATATTTAAATACCCGCAACATTTCTTGCTGCAAAAGTGACAAAATTTCAGAAATATTTTAATTGTTTCTTTAAAATAATCATCCTTCAAGTATGCCAAAGAACATAATAAATTGCACGCCCCTGTTTGGGCGCCAAAAACTTGTTCCGATGGCCGTAGGTGGAATTCGAATCAGTTGACGTCTATGTACCTTTTAATTGGTACATTGATGTCAATTGATTAAAATTTATGCAAATATTCACCATTCAGCATTAAAAAAATACGATTTTATTCTCGAAATATTCTAAAACCCATAATATTTCTTACTGTTAAGGTAACAAAATTCCAGAATACGGAATATTTTATTTGCTTCTTTAAAATAACTAGCCTTTAAGTGTGCAAAAAAAAGTTTTCAACTTCAAATTTCACGCCCTGCTTGGGTGCCAAAAGACTTGTCGCTGTGACTGTTGATGCAAATCGAATCACTCGCCCTCTACGAATTAATTAAAACGCTTTACCGCTTCAGAGTGTGCCAAGGAGAGTTCTCTTCTTCAAGTTGCATGCCCCTACTTGGGCGCCAAGAACTTATCACTGTGGCATTTGGTAGAATTCGAATAATTTGACGTCTCTATTATCGATTAATTTACGACTTGAAACTCAAAAAATACGGATTTATTCACAAAATACTTAAATATCTGTAATATTTCTTGCAACTAACATTCTTAATGCATTTATAAAGGCACTTTTATATGTGTATGGGTCATTGGTGTCTTTTTCTTCTTCTTATTCTTATATGGGAAGATCCGTGATTTTTTAAATGACATTCACAGTGGCAGGAAAATTAATAAACAATTTTCCGTCCCTGCTTGGGCGCCGAAAACTTGTCATATTAATCATTTGACATTAGTAAGAGGCCGACAAACTTTAAAGAAAGAGTTTATATCGAATTAAAAAGTTTAGCACATATTCGAAAATATAAATTTATTATTTACAATTAAAAAGAAACATCTATCTTAGATCTTACAATTCCTTTGTGTGTCAATCTTGACATTTGATTTGTTATTTTGAGTAGAATAAAGCACTCTTTAACATCTACTACAGAAAAAGCAATATAAAGCAGGCTATGAAACGGTATTTCTCCATCCTTCTTTCCGGTAGAACGGTACGGTGGGTTTTATAAGGCTGTGGTAATTTTTCTATCGAAGACAAATACCTAATTTAATGTTAAATATCTTTGCACTGACATTTTATTTATATTTAAATACGTAACATGACTTTGGCATCCCTAAACACGGATTATACTCAACAATATCCGCAATTTTGGCATAAATGTCATTCGTCAGTCTATATGATTAACAAAATTACAGGATTGCCAACTGTGAATAAAGGAACAGTGTGAGAATATGACGAATACACAAGAAATCCATTTTACTCATTATTCTAACTATATTAAATACATATAAAATTAACCATGAATTACACAAGCTGTGATTAGGAGATTAAACGCAGCAAATCCTGTATTTCGAATGGGAAAATGTGCCAAAATCATTTAGAGCAAATACCTACACAATTATTTCCTATTAAAATCGACCAACTGACTAGTTGACTACATTCTTGGGCGGAATTATTTGGTTTGTGATGTAAAACTGTGCATTAGGAACAATTTGAATGAGAATCTGTGGTGAATGTGAGATTGTGCGAAGTATATTTACGTGAAAGAAATTGACATGTAAATCTTAAATTAATATCAGAAAAAAATATTATGTATCCTGATTTTTATTGTAATTTTTTTTAATTTTCGATTGTGATGTAAACGGAAACATTTTGTAATAAATTTGTACAAAGTGTATA
Source organism: Protaetia brevitarsis (assembly GCA_004143645.1). Taxonomy (NCBI): domain Eukaryota; kingdom Metazoa; phylum Arthropoda; class Insecta; order Coleoptera; family Scarabaeidae; genus Protaetia; species Protaetia brevitarsis. The sequence continues at coordinate 75,745 of RXPK01003367.1, forward strand.
TAATCGTGATATTAATATAAATAACTAATTATAACCTAATTTTAACCATTTACAAAATAATACAACCACAAAGAATATTACTGTAACAATAATAATAATTATTATTATTATTGAAATTGTACATATTACGTATAATAATATATTAATTAGGAATTACACATTATTGTAAAATTGTTAAATTATTATTATAAGCATAACGATATCTTTCATTCTTTTTGTAAAATTCCCTCACGATTACAAATAACATTGATAAGATTCTCCGTTTAAAATTGTATTTGTTTGGATTTCGAAATAAAAACGTACGACATAAATAAAATCGCTTTTTCTTAATATACCTATTCTATAATAAAAATTTCCATAATTAGATTGTTTCCGAGCCTTTTCACTCCTAAATAAAAGTTATAGATAAGGCTTCTTTGAGATAACAATTTATTTATTTATCCTGAAAACGTTTCGACAATTTTATTTATTAGATTTGTTACAAACAATGAAATTACAGTCGTTCCAAAAGTTTCTAACAAATTCGTTTTTGAGAAGACGACGGTTATATTTTTTCTTTAGAAAAAGTTTTGATTTTTAGGTTAAGTGTTAGGTAAGTGATCTACCATACTAAATTCTCTATACACCGACTGTATTTTTATAATACTACGCATAAATAGCTAGCAACCTAATATCCAGCCACCTAACTGTCACTGCCTGTCAAAGTTGGAACTGTGGGTGCTGTCATGTTGTGGCCGTGGTCGCAAAAAATTATTAGTGATGGTGGTAAGTTTATGCAGCAAATAAAAAATGATTTAACAGTTAACTATTACATTTAATAATGTTAAATATTAAAAAAATACTGGGGTTAATACAAAATTTAAAAAAAAATCTTTTTTGAAGTAGCAGGCCGTGACTTTATATTTGGGTTCATTTCGTTTAATTCTAAACAACTAACTTTGATAAAAGTTTGCTGTATTCTTCGAAATGAGGATGCTTTAAGTACTCTTAAACGATTTCCATATTTCTTGGCCTGCCCTGTAAGCTAATTGACTTTAAGACAGTCTAGGTGTGTCCAGTTTAGATGTCAAGTATGCATCAATGTTTAGCAGTATTTTGAAAAAGAAAACTCCAAACCATTTGTTTCACACTTACAAGGGAGCACCGGCGGGTGTCCCCCTCCGATTTCGATGAAACTTAACAGATCGAAAGAGTACCTTAAAATAAGAGACACGTATTTTTTTTTTATCGGCGTATTCGCATGATTTTGGGGTACAGCCCCCTCCAAAGTTTGGACGATTTTTCAATTTTTGCAAGTATTTCCTAAATTATAACAGATATTAAATGTTTTCTTAACATAATTTGCAGCATATTGCATGGCCCTAGAGGGTGGCGTCGTCCGTATTCGCAGAAAAGTTAATAACGGGGGACGGGGTACCCCGTACCCTCATTTTTTTACATTTTTTTTCTTTCTTATTCATCAAAAGAAGGCCGATTTTACATAGAATTCGATGATGTATAACAAGTTTAGAAAATTAATAATTGTAAAAATAGAAAAATAATAATAAAGCTTCAAAATTAATAAACTTGTCTATTGATATAAATCAAATGAACTATAACAGAAATAAGTTATCCTTAATATAATTTCAGCATAATACATGGTCTCAAGGTAGATATCTTCATAAAAAGCTAATAACGGGGGACGGGGTACCCCATACCCCCGCATTTTTTTAATAATAACTTTATTCATTATTCATCAAAAAAAAGATCGCATATTACATAATTTAAAAGAAATTCTTAAGCTCTTTCCAACGACATCTAGCGTAAATTCAACGCGAATTATTTTTATCAATATTAGATTAAAGTCAGATAGGTTCTTCCATCCATCGTTAATGCCACTAAGACTTCGGTAGTTTTGCAACATCCTCAATACTCGACATAGGAAAAGAGTAAAAGGAAACGGTAAATTGCCAAGCAAGCCAACTTCCTGGCAGGCAAAATTATTATGACGGGGGAAATGGAACTTCGACGGAAGTTTACCGAACAACTTCGTCCTGAGAACGTCCCAAAATATCGGCAAGAACTGAAGTTTATGTCTCCATTTGAAAGTGAACGATATCGAGTTAAAATATTCACCTTTTAATTAAAATTTAATTTTCGATTTCTCGATCTGAAAACGCCCCGTTGGGATTGGAAAATTGCATCGAATTTTAATCAGTATAGTTACCAACCAATTCATCGTTCATAAATTAGAATATTTGATGCCTAGTCACGTGCTATTTTCAGAGAGAGTTTTATATGAATATTGATTTAAGATAATTTAATAATGACATTATTCTTTGCAAAAGCAATTAGGTCATTACAAACACTTATTGCGTTCCCAAATATTAATCTGATTTTGTTAAAAAAGTATAAATAACATGGTCACCGTTGTAAAAGAGATGGTTAATTCATAATCATTTAAATATTCAAAGATAAAATTATTTACAGATAAATATTAGAAAATTATTCACAGATAATTTTAATTGTGTTATTCATGGCCGACCGCCATCTTTGATTGTGGCAAAATCCCAACGGCAGAATTGGATCTATATGGAATTTCGCCTTTTATATCTGTCATTTGCCGTTTTTAATAAGAAATAAACTCATAATGCATTTTCATATTTTCCATACCCACTTGATAAAATTTAAATTTCCCACAAATATTTTTGGTAACTTCAACAGAAAGACGTCAAAATAACTAGTAATCTAATATAAAACCATTGGTAATTTCGTGTTTCAATGTTGAAGTAACTAAGAATAATTGTGGGGAAATATAAATTTGGGCAAATGGGTACTTAATAGTGTATGCCGCAAATAATATTCTACTTCCAATTGAAAACTTATTATATTATATACAATTTAATAGCACATAGTTGTTTACGTTCTTAACTAACTTTACATTGTAAACTTGCCAAATGCTCCTTACGTTATACAAGGAACATTTGGCTCATCTTAAATTTAGAAGGTTTGACAAATCTAGTGTAGCTCTACATATGCTTGAAGAAAACCATAAAGTTAGTTAAGAACGTAAACAACTATGTGCAATTAGATTGTTATGAGGGTATGGGAAATATATAAAAACAAACATATTTTAATGAATTCAGATTTAAGACCCTTCCCACTAAACAAGAAACGTTACTAAAACATTGGCAACGTTGCTAATTTAAAAGTTACAGCAATGTGCGTTTGTAACGTTGCTAACACGTTACAATAATGTTCCTCTTTGCAGTTGTATTCAAGAAACGTTTTTAAAATGATCGTTCGCAACAAGTTGGCAACTAACTTACTAGATACGTTTCAGCAACGAAATACTTTGTCATTGACACAATGTTTTTTGGTTTTCCCTTTCCCTTTAAATTACCCGTCAACCCTTTTTATATGGCTCAATATGGCCGTCGCGTAGATTCTGGGAGTACGTGTGTTGAGTGGTAGTACGTTGGTAAGTAGCATAAAACATTATTTTTGTTATATTTACATGTAGCTATAATCGTCCTATCTAGCCTGTAGACACAATTACTATTATACAATAGTCTATGGATTTATAAACTGTGGATAGTTGTGTGGTAGTTTATGTACGCCATTTTGACGTGCATTGATTCTTATTCGATTCGTATAGACGACTTAATCGTTTTAATGTCGCTGAAACGGCAAATGGGAGATATGATGTATCTTATTTGTTATGTTAACGTCAACGTTAACGCACTTTAATGGATTTTCCTATGGTTACAGTACGGAAGAACCGTTAAAAAGTGTTTTAACGTCGACCTTGTGGTAGCAAAAAAGTTACATCATAACCTCCATTAACATTTAGTATGAATGCTTTTGAGATGGCAGATCGTTCAACTTATACCTTAATGGCCAAATTTTAATTTCCCGCAATTATTCATAGTAACTTCAACGTTAAAACATGAAATTACCTACCATTTTGTACTACATTAATAGTAATTTTAATGCCTTTACGTTGAATTTACTAAAAATAGTGGCGCGAAATTTAAATTTGGCTATTAGGAGAGGGTTGTTTCGGTTAAACAACGATTCTCTAAGATATGTAACCGGTCACAGAAAGAAGTGAGCGAACAATAGATACGAGGTGAGCAAGAAAAAAGAGAATCCTACGAGCTCTGTCGATACTTTCAGAGATGTTTGATAAATTTGTCATTTTATGTACGATAGCCTTTGACTTTATTACCAGAACTGCGAAATTGCGTCCGCGGTGCAGAGTCACCTCTCATGCCCGTTTGACGATCGTCAAACTTAGTACAGAGTATATCTTGATGGTGCCGTCTTCAGTACGCGGACGCAATTTGCTGCTCAATTAACTACACAATTGTAATGTGATCTATATAAAGTGTGGAAAATAAAATTTCAATGACTTCAATTTACTGAAAACTTGATAAATCATGTTCTGCTTGACATATATTTCAATTATTTGATACTGTTCCTAGGGTATTTTAGTCACAATTATTCTTTTGATAAAGTGTGAAGATTAACTAATCCGAAAATTAAATGAACATAAATTAACTACATTACTGATTAATCTAACTAATCTGACATTGTTTCAGTTCCTGTAATTACCAATAAAGTAGGTAGGTATACATTTATTTTAACTTCATATTTGTTGTTCATGTATAGTTCTGAATCGGAGAAGGATCTGGGTAGAGGGAAAGAAAAGAAGAAATCAACCAAATATTGGAGAACTCGAATCCTCCTATACTTGAGGATACTGATACCACATCGGATGATGAACATGCATTTAATATAAAAAGAAAAAGTAATAATAATATATGTTTACATGGTAAGTTAATCCTAAAGTATGAATACCGAAATGTGCTGTATATGATAGCAATATACATTTGCTGATAGTGAAATTGCATCACCTCCCAAGCTTCCTGTGCATGGTACGTAATTTCCAAAATTACAAAATTTAAAAGAAATTACAGCTAATATGTATATCCTTTATAGATGATCCACCGAATTCTGAGACATATTTTAGATTCTAAGTCATGTGCGGTACAAACTACACCAGAAATGTTGGACATCCCACCACTTAACGGTAATGAATTTCAGGTTGTCCCAAATAAAGGTATGTTAGTCTATACAAATGTTCTATTTTAATACATAAACAATAAATATACTTTTAGAAGATTACTCTTTACTTAAGCGTTTGAAACGTGTGTTAGAATGTCGAAACCATTCCTTTATTGATGTTTCCAACTCGCACTCACTGATGGTGTAATTAACCATTACAGCTTCTAAAAACTATTTATGTAAATATTACGTTTAAAATATGTATCATGTATATTTACCTCTTATTATTATTTTTTTCATGTTATCGCGAACGTATGCATATATATGCACATATTCGTATGAGCAAACATGTGAATTATAAAATTACATCTACAAATTAAGTTTATCTAATGTTTAACTTTTATCTACTATGTATGTTATTCTAAGTATAAAAGTGACATAAGCGATGTGTTTTATTTTCCTGCAGAAATACTCTTAAATAGTGACGAAATTTAGTTTAAGCGCGAAGTGTTTGTTTCCGAGTAAGGAAATGCTTTTTGTACTTTATCAATAAAACTGACAGTGTTGATTAAGATTCCATTTATAGTGGAGCTGCAAGACTCAATAAAAGCGGCGAGCTAGCATTGATCCGATTTTCTAACTCGCGGCTCTTAATGAGTATCGTAGATCCACTATGAACCATCGCATGTTAGGTGCTTTTCTATTACCTTTTTTGTTTAGCTTACCTAATTTTGAGTTAAGCTACGAGCTACTCCCTACGAACTTAGTTAGCCAGCTGATATCGTCGTTCGTAGTGCGTAGCTCGTAGCTTAACTCAAAGTTAGGTAAGCTAAACAAAAAAGGTAATAGGAAAGTACCTATTGTAACGAAACATTTCTACAACGTTATTAAGATGCAGTTGCTTCCACGTTAGAGCATGTCGTTGATTCAACGTTGTTCAACAATGTTTTGTTGTAACGTTTCTAGGGCTGACATAGGGCGGTTACTATAACGTGTTTACCACCAGTAACATGACCACTGTGAAACGTTACATGTATACCGAGAGTCGTTGTTACAACGTTTATGCGATGCATTTTTGCTTAGTGGGTTACATTCTTGTCAACAGCAAAATCAATTTAATATTTGAGATTCCAGCCCCTAAACGAAATGGTTTAAGTTTTTGTTTACACATGCTAAAACTAATAGATGCTTTCTTTCGTGTTGTAATTTGACATAATTTCGTACTATTCACTCTTCCCACTCCGGAAAATAAAATGATTACATTCAGAAATCTGCAAATCTCTCACAGGAATTTTGGGGTTAATTGATTCAATTTCAAAACATAACATGACTTTAATCTACTTTAAACGTATTCTTTTGCTTGGCAAACTGAAAATGAAAAGCTGTTCATATTCAGTTATACCTATTTATATCACTTACACATGATTTAACTTATTCACCACGAAAGAATACGCCTATAAATCAAATTTAGATTTGTTGACATACGCGACATCTAATGAGTTTAGTGACACAATGGATGATTATTATCAAAAAGTGGTTGTGTCTATTTTTATATAATCGATGCTCCCGAAAAATATCAGTGCTGCCATCTTATAGTTACTATCAAAACTTAATATTTCTAAATAAAAGGTTAAGATGGCGCTAGGTGTACTTTATAAATTTTAATTTTCTAAATCGAAATTATTTTTGGTGAAATTATAAAATATATATAGTATAAGTGAATTAATTTTATATATTATATACAACAAATTGAAAAGTCCCCCTAAGCTGTCAGTTATTTCTTCTTCCAAATAAATTACACATTAATTAAAGACATTCAAATTTATAATTTATAGTGAGGATTAAAATATGAGATTATACGATAAATATGGAAGATTTGATGAAGCAATATTTTCCAAATAAATAATTCAAAATTAATTTATTGCACCCTTTTTTTTGCAAAATTTAGGTTGTGGTTAAATCCTGAAGCAAGTAGAGCATTTTTAAAACTTTCGGTTTTCTGTCACGTTTGACAGTTCGGATAACAGCAATAATAACGTTTTATCACCAACTAAACAAGATAAAACCATGCCGGTATGTACTAGTAGTATTTATCAATAAAATACGGAAACGGGGCGTTGGTCTATTAATCATCCATCTCTTCCTCCATTTATAAATGTAATTCTATCGCCACCCAAGTAACCACATAACCTTCGCTTAGGGTATTCTAACCAAAAATTAACCGTTTTCTCACCGCTTTTTTACCTCATTTTAAGTGGAATCGATAGAAACGTTGAGTGCTTTCATTTTCGCGATAAGAGGCGCACATTTCAGCGTAAATAATCGTCTTGTTTTCTTTCTTTTCAAAATGGATGATTTGAAGGCTTACCATTCGAATTTTCTGGACCCGCCCCAGATTATAGGTAATACTGCGATATTACCGATAAAAACACAATTCCGTGGCCCGGCGTTAACGCAAACTACCCCGGAAAACGATATAATAGACGAGTCATTATATTTTTTTAGGGCGAATGTTTTCTTTAGGACGTACGAAGTTAAGGTACTGTAATTAATTTATTTATTTCTCGACAGCATATTTAAACTTATATTTATTGTAGTCAGAGGCTGATAGGTTATTGATTTACATTACTTTATATATAACGGAATGTCTGAAGAAGCTGCAACGCTGTTCGTCGAAGAGTCAAGCTATAAATGAAATGTACACGTTAGCGATTTCAAAGTTTGATATACCTGGGGATTTTGGCTTTCCATTGAATACGGTTTATGCAAAGCCGCAATCACCCCAAGAAGCTGGTAAATATCCTAGTCGTAAAATTGGATTCAAATTGGTATATGTTTTTATTTCAGAGTTTTTGAGGGCTTATTTAACGCAACTTCGACAAGAAACCGGTGTCAGGGTATGTGAGAAAGTATTCGGAGAGGACGGTAAACCGAGTAAATGGTGGTTGTGCTTCGCTAAAAAGAAATTTATGGACAAGTCTTTGAGTGGCCCAGGCCAGTGAATTGTTAAATATTAGATGATTTTTTTTTTAATTTAATGTGTATTTGAACTTCCACATTTTTTTATACGTAAACGGCGTTACTGTGCAAAATAATTATTAATCCCATTGTATTTAGAATTGGTAAGATAATGTAAGTAAGCGTAATGTTAAATAAAGTAATTTATAAGATATTTACACTATGATTACTTTTTTTTAATTTTATTGTAGATGAGATTAATCTATTATTTATCCTAGATTGGCAAATTACTTTGCTTTAATAATTTCATCAATTTTGTGATAAATTATGACATTATTAAGCAATTTGTTTCAAAACCATACATTAGAAAAGTTTTCTTTTAATTAAATTAACAATGTAAAAATTCATAAATAATTTCAAAATTATTAAACAAGTCTATTTTTTTTTTTAAATTCGCAGGCAATTTATTAAATTTTTTCGCACTTTCGTTTCATTTATTGAATCAAAACAATTGCCAACTTATGTATATTGGGATTTACAATAACATTTATTTATATTCATTAATGATTTTCTATTCTTTTCAAGTTGTAAAACTAACTGTTTAATATAGAATTATTTATATATTTTTCTATCTATTTGATGTACCAGTGAAATTTTTATTATTGTTCATTTTATAATAGATAATAACTATAAATATCCATTCAAAAATGCATTTTTAAACTTACATACTTCAATTTAGATTTCTGTTTCTCAACAAAAAAAAAAACAAAACGATTTTTTTGAAAGGAATCTAAGTATTCTCATACTTCTCAGTTATAGTTGATTCCAAGAAGAAGCATATTGGATTAATTTCCTTATATTGGCACTAATAAAATAACGTTCTTTTTAATCCCATAAGTTTCAGAAAAAGTTTTTAATGTTTTTGACACAGATAATTTATACCTTCTCATGATAACGCTTTAACCAATTCTTTTATTAAATCTAGACCGCAATAAAGAACTAATATTTTAACTTTCGTTTTAAAGAGGCAATGTTTTCACTAACATATCCGCCTGAGAATATGTTGAGGTCCATTTCAAATTAGGTAATAAGTGAACTGTGTGATTGAAACGATGTGAAGTATTCTCTATGAGCTATATTCACATCATATGGCAAATAAAATATGGTGTATTATATAATTTATAAATTGTAAGTAAACCATGTAATATGATGAAAGTTAAATTGTAAATCAGTAGAAGACTAATCATTAATTATTTCAAAAAAAAAATATTGTAATGCAAAATGTTATGATAATCAAATATTTTCATGAAACCTATTTCACTTTTAGCTCCAATTAGAAAGTAGTGATTGAAATTTATATTTTTAAAGTATTTAAACATACTTTAAACCTAAACTTCAGTTGTGCTTCAGTAAATGTTGCTTTAAAATTTAGTTAAATTCACGTACACCAACTATCCTTAGAAAAACATCAAAATGGTAATTGAAGGTCGAAAATAATTTATCATTTGGCTTTGTTTATTTGAATATGACGGTTCTTTTAGAATTAGAAAGTACCCACAAAGTTGCTACACTAATAACCTAATTTAAATACCAAAAATTAAAATTCAGGAAGTGGGAAATCATAGGTAATTTTATACTTCAAGGTTGAAGTTATTTAAAATAATTGCGGGAGATTTATTTATTTTGTTATTTTCAATTTCACTTTTGAATTTGAAATTCCGAATAAAGGACGTATCATATATTATGTATGGATTTTTAAAACAATTGCTCTTTAATGTTTGAACTGTCTCTCAAGTGCTTTGAACAAAAGTGTTTACCTTTCTAGTTGCATATGATAAACATATACTAATTTTAAATTCCAGAGAGGATGTATTTTATTACCGCTTTTTTTAGTCCATCCTTATCAACTGTCAAACATATAAGTAAACCGAATTATGAGTGCTTCTATTCGGGAAAGTTAACCATTAAAACAGACATTGTATTTCTTAAATATTATTATCTTTGATTAGTATTATATTAAATTATATTAAAATCTCTATATGGCTAGGAAAAAAAATATAGACCATTCAATAAATTTGTTGCCTGGGTAATACTTATAGGGTTACCATACGTCCGTATTTTCTACGGATAGTCCGTATCTTGTAAGCCTTGCCCGTAAATTATAAACTGTCCGTAGTTTGTACGTATTTCTGCAAAGCGTCCATATTTTTTTCTAGTTTCCAATTTATCGTACTCATGTCATGTTTATAGTTATTTTAGCATGCAAACTTTCGTATGATTTATTTTCTTTCAAATAAACAAGAGGTGGTGCTTGATTAGCTTGCGATTGTCGTTCCCCTGGCGTTCAATCAATGAATCAATCATTTTTGTAATATCTGTTTCTGTACTCATGTCATCTCCCTAATAGCCAAATTTAAATTTCCCGCAATTATTCTTAGTAACTTCAACGTTGATACATAAAATGCCCCACCATTTTGTATTACATTAATAGTTATTTTAAAGCCTTTACGTTGAATTCATTAAAATTGTGGCGGGAAATATAAATTTGGCTATTAGGGGCTGTATTTGAAATTTAAAATATTATGAAGCAATTATTTTGAACGTAATTTCACCTTTTCTGTTTAAAGAGTTGAAAAGTGAATTGAACTCTACAAATTTTATATCCGTTACAATTAATACTTCAAATAAAAAGGGATATTAAATTAGTACCTGTGATAATTCGATATATTGAAGTACATTTCACAGAAATGTTAATTAATATGGTGGTGGAGGTGCACTGTCCGTATTTTTGCTTTTGAAAATATGACAACCCTAGTAATACTCCAAGGGCCACAGCCGAATTCTATCTTCTTTCTTATTATTATTGTTAAGGCATACCTACCTGCAATAACTTCCGAAGGATACTATTTTTATCCAGAACTATATTTACAGTATAAAGGCGCGGGGCCACTGCGCGCGAAGCGAAGCTAAGCTCAGCGAAACTAGTTTCCTTGAAAATTAGCTCCTATGTAATCTTACGCGGACGCGGCAACTAAAGCTAAGCGAAGCGAAGTTAGGCTAGCGAAGATGTGCATATGATTACATGGGAACTATTTTCAAGAAAATTAGTTTCGCTGAGCTTAGCTTCTCTTCGCGCGCAGTGGCCCGCGCCTTAAGTATCGTGTTTATTGTGTTAAAGATCTAAAATAAAAAACTGGTGCTTGACATCATATTACTGCGAAAAAAGGATAAAGGATATGCAGGTCCTTATTAAAAAAATAAAAGATTAAATTGAAAATGAGCAAAGCTGAAAAGTTGTATTTTAAACTTGAAACAAAAAGTTATAATAAATACTTCTTACGCTTTTATAATTTAAGGGTGTTAAGTGAAAAAAAAATAAATTAATTATTCGGTTGTTTTCGTATAATTCGGAGCCGTTCAAAATTGCTTTACATTCGATACTCTTCGAAATTTTCCGTATATCTCCGAAAGCATTATCCCTAATAACCAAATTCAAATTCCCCGCCAAAATTTTAATTTAAATTTGGCTATTAGGGATGAAGCTCTGTTAGTTATTTGCATTTTGCTAATCTCTAAACTCTGCATCCCTCCCTATTCTCATTTTAATAGATTTCGTATCTCTTACACTTTTTGAAAAAGCAATAATTACCATAAGAAAAAGCATCCCATATTCTTAAGCTATGATTTAAGTATAATTTGTTCTGAAGTAGAACTAAATAATTACAAACATTAGAACTTCAATTAACTTTTTATTTAAACTAACACATAAATAATAATCACTTTACTTAGCCGGAGCTGGCCTCCATGGTTCAATTTTTGGCCTCGTAGTACTATATGGCATATATTGCTGCGGGGTACCTGTTGGATTTTCAGTATGATCGGCCATCCATTTATATTTCGGTCTCGCAGGATCTTTCATAGGCAACAAATCAGTTTTATAATGCATCCAACCGAACCACTCAGCCGGAATTTGGCTCCCATCATAATCCATGCCTATAATAATTAGGGTATCATTATTGTACTGCATGAGCGAACAGATGTGTCATATACCGTATTTAGGTGCATATTCAACCCATCTATTTCTGCCATAGAAGAAGCGGTTATTCTCGAAGTATTTGTTCCCGTATTTATCTTCTCCGACGAATTTTCCCGATTTCAAGTCGTCCATTCTACGATAAAGCTGATTGTGAATATACATTAAATTTTAAGGTTAGTATATATTACATAATATAAGATCTTTTTACCTGTAAAGCTTATACAAACTAACTCGAATACCGCCATGCTCTTTCATTATTTTAAGGACGCTAAATATTCGGTCTATACCTAAGAATTTTATTACAGACCCCATTATTGTGAATATAAATTAAAAATATATCGAAATTCTGACAGATACCAGCTGATATATTAGGGATATTTACAGTGTCACTAAATCTGATTAGTGATTTTGTTTTTTAAACTGTTGCCGGTATGTTTTGTTTGTATTCAAATTCACAATTTCACCATAGTTTCCTTTATTTAACCGTTTTGAAAGAATATTTGACGATTATCATATTGTATGCAATCGTTTCATTAGCAAATCATAGTGGGAATAAATGAAGTGAGACTTAATTTAAGTGCCCGTGAAGAAGTGTTGTGATTGACATAACCTCTACTGCAACGGATTTTTTTTGTATGTTTTTAACGTTTTAAAAGGATTACCCACGATTTCTACGCAAAGGTAAGGGTTTGTTGAATTTATGTATTTGCACACTGTATCCTTGATTATAAACAGGTTGTCAGAAACACCTCACTTTGTCAAAATCAATTTTGTAATGTGGAAAAATTAATTTGAGTATATTGGAGGCATTACACACTTTATTCGTATATAAACCAATGTACATCGAAAATATGAGATAATATATATAAAAATTTGTTTTGTCCTTACTAGCCTACAGTTAGTTTTATTAAAAAAAATCCTTTAGAAGATAATACAAAGCGCTTAGGTAATAATATATTTAGGTTTATATACAGGTGGGTCACAATAACATTCTATGATAATATCACATAAATAAAATAAAAATTGATATGGATTATAGTATTTCATACAATTGTGCTTCGCGTTCATAGAATATTAAGGTAACTCACCTCCTTTAGCATTGTTATATTTTAATGTGATACATCTTTATACAAAAAAGCATCATCTCAAAACAAATGCAACGTGAATCAAACAATCAGCGCTTCGTTGTAGGTTTGTTTTTCGGTGTTTTCCCATCCGAATGCTTCGTTTTTTGTGTTTTTTTTTTGTTTACTTATTCAGCATTAAGAATCAACCTAATTCTGCCAACACAGAATCCAGATCTTCTTGCAACGCCGATGTGTCGTCTTTCTGTTTATTGAGGTCGTCCTGTAGCCTTTCAACATTCGCTTTTAACATCAGATTGCCCTTCTTGAGTGCCGCCAGGAGATTTTCGTGCCTCTTCGTCCTTTGCGATAAGTTTTCTTTGATTTTATCGGTGGGAGCATCTTCTGGCTCGCTCTGACTCTTCTCCGACTCGGTATCTGATTCGCTGGTTTCAGAATCGCTGTCGCTGGATTCGGTTTCTGTCTCGCTTTTCCTTTTCAGATTCCTCCTCCTCCTCTTCTTCTTCGACGTCTTCGTCTTCTCATCTTCGCTGGATTCTTTCATGAGGCCGCCATCTGTCGACCTTAAACCAAGACGTTGAATTTGGGATTTAGGATTTTTAGGAAGTGTTGCTTGTTTTACCTCTTTTTGCAGCGCTTTGTATTTCTTCTTCTCCTCTTTGATGCCCAGCTGGTGGTTCTTCATTAGCTCCTTGAGGGCCACCCTTTCTTTCTTGGCGTTCTCTTGTTTCGTCTTCAAGCTCCTCAGCTTGTTTCTGAACATCTTGATTTCCCTCTGGGCTCTCCTTTCGCGTTTTTCTTCCGTTTCTTCGCCATCACTTTCCGATTCTGACATCACGAATTCTTCTTCGTCTTCTTCGGCTTTGCCGTCGCCAGCTATTGATTGTCGTTTACCTGATAAAAGAGGTAAACTTATAAATATTGAAAATATTTATTCGCTACCTACCCATATTTAAAGTAATTTCATGGAATTGCTCAGAAAGCAGCAGTGCTATGGTATAGTTTTAAATCTTTTAGTAACAGTGCGTGAAATGAGTTATGTAATTCTATTCGAAACTGATTTTTTTAAAACAAATAAGTAGTGTCACATTAAAAATGTGTGTAACACTTGATTGATATTAACATACATATGTTTTAACTTACCAAGAAGCTTCAGTGCTACTGGTCAACCTAATGTATTATATGGAGAAATTCGTATATACAGGGTGTATCAGATATAGAGGTAAATATAATAATATGTAGCAGCTGTAATCATATACAATCAAAAAGTCTTAATGCACAGGGGGTCTATCTGTAAGCATTAACGAGAAATTTTTTTTATAAATGCCGTGGGCTAGAGCCGCACCTGTGCCCAACCTAAATGCTGTCCCGAGTATACCCCCACATACCACTATCATTCAGTTATTACCGCTGTTAGTTTTGTGTGGATCGCCGCTTGAAGTGCAAGCCATTTCGAACATTTTATTTAAATTCTTCCCGTCTCGAAAAAACGATCATTTTCAGGACCATCATGATTTCATATAAAAAAAATCGAAGTTTGATGCATCGGCAAAAGCGCGGGAATGTATAGATTCATTTTCGCGCGATATCATAGTAAAAAGGCGTGTTTGCAAATTTATTTATTATCTACATTTATTTCTGTGTAATTCGATTCAATTCATTTTGCGTTATATGATTAAATAAATCCAAAAGAAATAACTCAGATTCATGTGGTACCGTTTATTAACAACTAACTCTCGATTAGACAAAGCAAAAGAAAAATATAAATACGTTTTTTGTAACTACTGAAGTCGCATATCGTACGTATCAGAGATATAAAAATAATACTTTGTAGACTTACGTAGAATGCTCTTAACAAAAAAGGAATGT
>RXPK01003368.1:0-38747 GCA_004143645.1 Protaetia brevitarsis
AAACACAAGCAATGGTTTAGCATCTCACCGTAGAAATATTACGGTTGTGAGCGTTTTAGGAGCTAGTCAAATAATTTTAAGTGTTGATTTTTACAAATTTGTAGACGAATGACTACATGGTTTTAGTAGAAACAGAAATTACAAATTTGTGTGAATCTATCTTCGTTGAAGATTTACTATTTCTCTAACATCAGAAGCTCAACCAATCAAATTTTTCTCGGATGAAAAACAGAAACCCACTAATATAATACAGACATTGCATTAAACGCACCACCTGCTTGCAAGTGTATATGATTTCGAGTTTGATATCTGCGTATTAAACATATCCAAACAAACCACCAAATGTGACTGACCTGCAAAGTGTAACCTTGTGTTAATTAAACGTTAATTCCAAGTGGGCATAAAAATTTCAACATCTTAAAGATGTATATGGACATCTATTTACGCAATCAGTTTAGACTTGAATCAAATAGCATAAACATTCCACTTAATTTTATAATGGTTCTCAAAAAATCACTTTAAAATTGTACGTTTAGTTGAAACAAAACTTATGAATGAGTGGTTTTGCATATTTATAATTGAGAAACAGTCTTAAAGAGAGAATATTAATAGCAAATAAGAAATAGAGTTGCATATTAAAAAGACGTTGTGTTTAGAAATGGTACTTAAAACACCCAATAGATCGCATTCAGTTAGTTAAACAGCTAGTAAATTTGTCTATCTAGAGATCAATAAAATGATGACTAGAAGATATCATAATTCCACGTGTTATTGGACAAAATAACCCCTTAGCAAAGACAATACTTGACTATCTTTGTTAGTCAAATTTAAACTTCGTATAGTTCTCGACAAAATAACACGAAAACAGTGTGGACTCTCCTGACTATTAAATTAGTTCAAAAAAGTGTTTAAATTTTCAACAGATGTACAATGAAAAAAACATCGTACAACATATCACAATACTAATACATTTGGAGCATTTACAATAATTTGCAGTGGTAGCTACATCTCTAATACCTTACGATACTTATTTTTACTTTATTTTATAAATATTGAAAACATTCTACGTACAAACAACTAAACAACACAACGTATTCTAACCCCTTTTGAGGTTATGACGCTTATCTACCGAGATGAATCTCCTAAAGAAAATCAACTAGCAATTTATCTGGTAGATGCCAGTAATATATGATGCATAAAAATTCCTACAATTATACTAATTAACACGATTCTGTACATAGCGATATGAGCATTCAATTATCCGTTATAAATGCCATGACATGTTCAAAAGTTTTGCTTTACTAGTAGTCACACACAAAAACTAAAACACACCCCGCAACAATTAATTACCAACAGGTAACCGTAATCTGCCCTATCGTACATACTATTATAAACTATAACATGTAAACGGACAAACGAATGAAAACGTTGATGATACGCACGTGCGCGTAGGCATTCTATGTACCAAATCTATACAGACGCATAAACAATACTAAATCACTATAACACCGGCACCGATAATGAATAGAAGTGTTGTTTGACGTATCAGTAACTTACAAAATATTACAAATAATATAATACAAAACCGCAGATATATTAAAGAGAAAAGTTACAGCGCTCAACTTAGATACTAATTAAATCATATTAGAATAGATTATCCAATTTAATCTTTAAAACTAATCATTTTAAATAGAGTACATACCTGCTTAATATATATGCATATTTACCCATTTTATATTATTCGCCTACGCACACAAATGTACAAAAGCAAAAATTCAATCTTTTTTTTATTATATGAAATAAATATTATACAGAAATACAAAGCAAAATATTCTTGCAGAGTTATGAAAAATCATATTGAGAAACATTTGAAATAAAATATTATTAAGCTGCATAACCAATTATATTTTTTAAAGTCCTTTCCTAATATTATTTCATGCATAATATATTGTAACGAGGCGCCAACTTTTCAACTGGCGGTTCCGATAGGCGTCCCTAGATGGCGCTAGCATAGCGAAGAAGAACTACCTCGACGAATAACAGAGGGCAGCACCGGGTCGAAGATTCGAGAATATTCTCCAGAATCACTTCGAGAACGTTCTAGAAGCCCCGAACAATCTGGAAGTTCGCGCCAGCATAAAAACGCGTCGGGTTGGCCAGCGAGGCAGTCAATTCGATACGATGTTCGATAGTGCGGTCGCGTTTGAATTATACATGTAATATAAATATCGTTTACATAAAATAAAGACATTAGTGATTAAGTGATATAGTTAATAAGCTTTTTAATAGATTTAATTACCCGTAATAGGGTTAATAGAATAGTGATTTAAAATATACGCCTGTGTATTTTTCTAAAACCCCGACAACGTTTTAAGAACCGAAAAACGTTACAAATATTAATATAACTAATATTCAAGAAGATATAATATTTTTAAATATATTATAAAATATGAAAAATAAATAATAAGTGGTCACAATGGGGTTAATACACAGATATTTTTTTGATATTTCGGAATTGATTAAAAGTTTAATATGCACTCTACTAATAATTTACACCATTCACTTATCATCATCATCGTCTCCGTATCAAGAGACTTGAGCAAAGATCTAAAATATCTGTTCTGATTGACTACTTACACTAAAAATGTTAATATAAAACAAAAAACAATTATACAATAACTTAATGAATAACGCCAGTATAACGGCCGATAATTCAATCACTGCCGTAGTTCTTTCATTAAGGTAAGTTATCTATTCATTCATACAATAATTTGCAAACCATTGAACTAATGAAGAAGATATCATTTAATACTTTATTGTTTATTCATATCGTAAATAATTTTATGAAAATTGTACGTTAAAATAACAATATATTATATTATTGACAAAATTATTTATCGAGCGTACCAGGCGCGTATACAACTTGAATTTATAGGGGGGGAAATGGATATGATACTTTTATTTCAACTAAAAAAAAGGTCTGCTCAATACAATTTAAATAGTGTCATCACGGGAGGGGTAATTGCGCAAGGAAAAAAGAAGGATGAATGTTTGTCTTTAAATGTACGTTTTTTATGTGGAACGTATGAAAATATAGTTCCCATAACAAATATCATTCATGTACTGCAATGAACTGATGACTAATTTATTTCAGTAATGAGTCTTGTTATTACTTAATCAGAGATTATAAATAATATTTTATTATATTACGTTTATGAAATTTCTCTCAATAAATGGGGATTATTGATTTCACATCCAGTATTTTTCTTAGTGTATACACTCAGAGAAATATCCTTTTCATTTAAAAGGAATTGCATTAAACCAATATATATCTATATAGCTAACACTGAATTGGGATGTTTCCTTGAAAAAGGAATATAATTTAAATTCACCGCATTGTCTTCGGAAATAATATATTATTTCGTGAAACACTTTATCCTTTTAAAGGTAAAAGATATTAGATAGTTGATTCAAGTCCTCTTCATTTTGAACTTGAAAACTATGCAGATTGGTAGAAAAACCGTAAGCATGAAAATGATTTAAAGAGGTTTTTCCTTTTCTTATAACATTTATTCATTTTAGACATAAGCGTAAGCACAACAAAATGCCGTGATCATTTTCAATCGAAATGAAAATGAATTATCTCCAAAAACCCATGCGCTAAGGAGGGGGATTTGCCGTTAGAATGTTGTAAATCCTAGAGTGGTATTGGGGGGAGTTGGTCGCAGGGACTACCTATAGCACTCTACTGTGCCGTCAAAGGTACTGTGCCGTTTCAATGGTGATGATTCCTATTAGATGTTGTTTTAATAAATATACCAGATTAGTATGTTACACTCGTAGTTTCCAGCCTATTTTGTGCTAAATATTATCTGTTACTGGAATGAAATAGGAGATGCGCCATCTGTGCGACAATTTCTCTACTACACATAAGTATCTGCAGCACAGCTCATCTGCTGCCCTATGTGGGGAGAAAACTGCTATACGAAAATAAAACGCGATATTTATTTTTACTTTTATGTAAATATTTAGTTAAATTAATAAATACTGCGCTAGCTTCAAATAAATCTACTAATCAAATTATTTGTTTGATTGAATACAGGAATATTTTTAATATCCCTAAATCAAGTAATAATTTAGTAACTGCAACCAAATGCATGAAAAATGGTTGAAAACAACAAGATCGTTTTTCCCGTGTATAACAGCTTTAAAACCTTTAAACACTATACATACTGCTGTAAAGTTCCTTGGCTTATAAATAAATCAGCATTAACTGAAAAGATTCCAATTATCTCTGAAATTTCTTTAGCCTCGCGCGAAAATTATTCACTTTTGTTCATTATTGTTTGTGTATCTGAGACTTATGCACGTGGGAACATGAATAAAACTAAAATACTACACGTGCTTGCATTTTCCATTAAAAGGTAAAAGTTTTAAATCAATGTATACATGCGTGTCCACGCAAATAAACCAAAACATCCGGCTTTTTTATTTAAAATACTGTTTATAATTCAATAATATGATAACGTACTTAAAAGAAACTAAAATATATGGTTAAATATGTACATAATAATAACAGTATAATATATAATGTGTATTGTCTTACTTAAACAGAAGTAATACAGACATTATAAAATATTAATCAAAACTAAGGTGCATTCTATTTAATTACGATTACTTTTCGTCGAAAAGCATGTACTTCAGAAGAAAATAATCTTCCGGCAAAACAGCACGCTACTTTCAATTAAAATAAACACTTATCTGAGAAACAGTTTTCTTTTCGTTGAATATGATAAAAACAAAAAAATTATGAAATTTTTCATTTAATGCAATCTCTTTTTTCAGTGTACGAAGGACTATATTGTATTTGAATCCGGATGACGCGGATGATGATGGAAACTGTAAGTGCCATTCACAACACAATAAAATATAAACGAATTAAATCAATATTTCAAACATTTGTAAAAAAATTGCAAATTCTACAACAAATAATTAACAGTTTTAATCGAAATAAGTAAAAAAAATAAATCAATTAAAATTTCTAATTCAAAGTATTTCAAGTTTGTTTTATTATTAATATTTTTTTTATTTGTGTGCCTTCTTTAGAATCCTTCTTCAGAGTATACATTATATTTCACTATTTTTTATTGTACAGATTTTAAATACATATTATTTATCTCAAGGATTAAATTTTACATTTTTTAAGTATATATGTATATTAAACATTAAACTACAGAAAATAACCAAATGATAAACAGTATACATCGATTACGTGTCTAATGTCGATTTAATGTATATATCTTAAAAAAAAAAACATCAAACAAAATGCATGCAGTGCAAAATGCACAGCGAAATGAGCATTCTTTTATCACTTCAAATTGTTTTATAAGTTAATCAAAAATTATTCCTGGTTGAGTATCGAGTTGTTTTGTATATCAATCCATGCAAATTGAGTATTCGTGTCAATAAAATATCTAAAAGTCAATAAAATATCTAAAAGAACTATTGTGTAGACTCATGTCGATTCTGGTATTTCAAGAGTGAACAACAAATTTTACATCCTTTTATAACAACGAATCACTAAACACAGATCAGATAACTTGAGATTGTAGAAAAAAAAATATTTCTGAGAGTTTTGGTTGTCACATTACAACAATAAAAATGCGTATTTTAGGCTTCCTCTTGATATCAAAACTTTTATTGGACATATTGAAAGACTTTACTTAACAAACATCGTCACTATCTGATTTTTTTTCAAACTTATTGGAATTTATATGTATAAAAAAGTGGAATCGTTTCAACGTAATGCAAAGAATATTTTATTATTATAAGACTTTTACATATGCATGTATAATAAAACTGATTAAAATATGATACTACTATCGTGAACAAGAAACAAACTATAAGTCAATTAATATTCGATTGGGACCTCTGATCTAATTTTATTCTTCTGGGCAATCCTATAAGGATATTTCCACATCATATTTCCTCTAAAAGCATAAAAAAAATCGATTAAAACGCGTCTTCCAAAGCATTTTCTAGCATACAAACCTAGGCCCATAGTGACAAACATAGATTTCCTCTACGCTTTTCTCAGAATCTTGAGCGTTTTCGTGGGAGTTGAACCACACCCAATATATTCACTATCGGCCCAAATAACCTGGAATATAGTTATTTAAATTAGAGTACAAATAGTGATGAAAATAGAAGTCAGTTGGAGGCGGCCAAGGTCTCTATTAGCACTGCGACATTGGCTAACAGATAATGCTGTGTTCACAGTTGATGAGATCAAAAACTAATTGACTGGTTGTCAAAATAACTCGGGCATTTTTAAATCCATAAAAAAATACCTGTGTATAATGTCCAGTTTTCTGATAATTTGGGCCTATTTTCCCATAAGTGTATCTTGAGCTTTCCCCAATCCACTTCGCTATTATCTTGGCCCAATCAGCACTGTCAATCGTAAATTGTGTTTTGAAACTTCTACCGATGTTTTGTCCAACTGGTAACCTCCAGCGTTCTGATGATGAAATTTAGATTGAATGAAAAATGTATATTTGGAGGATTTTAAAGCAACTTACCATCACGCACTGATTGATGTTGATAGACGCAAGTATCGGCCACTTTCTGCGCGGATTTCGCTAAAGCATCGTCCCATTGCTGCTCAGAAAAGAAAAAAAAACACGAATAAAATGCAATTACTTTTGAATTTAAATGCCATATACCAAGTACTTCAAATCAATCCCTTTTGGTTGACCCTCCATCTCACCATCCATTATAACTTGCCTAAGAGGCATTATGCGCTTTCAGTATGATCTTGATATCTTTTTCAGAAACTCCAGTCTCTATACACACGAAAAAAAAGGCTAAATTGATGAAATAATACGTGAAAGGGGGTGGCAACTTACCATAAACCTCTAAATCCAAGCTGTTGCAATCTAAATGGAGTGGGTGTGCAACTTCGAAGAACGAAGATATTGCCAAGAGCAACACAAGCTTATAAATCAACATTTTGTTTGGTTATGCAGAGATTCTATACGCAATACTCTATTTATAATTTGCATAATATGCAGAAATATATCAAAGAGTGAGAGGGATAACAGCTTCCTCAATTAGTTTAATTGGTTGTTGACAAGGGAACATGCAATTGATGTTATTTTAGGTATAGTTTTTAACTAAAAGAAATTATTGTTTTGAATAGCTAGAGAAAGAAGTTTTTTTTTTTTTTTTGGTTTAAGGAATCTCATTTCTCCCTTTAACAAAATTACATGGTTTTTATACATGGGTGTCCCAGTACATAGGTTTGTCTCCATAATCTGCTTTTTTATACATATGTTTTCATTAATTTCTAAATGTGGTACACTGAGATCGAGAATGATTGTCCTGATCCTACACTACTTTTCGCAATGAGCAAATCAATATTTTCATCTAATCATTGCAATGAAATTAGTAATACAGCGTCTCCTCAAATTTTGCTGTCCAAAATTGACATCATATGTTCTACATAGCCGTGCGTTTTGTGTTTGAATTTTGCTTATTTAGTCATTCCGTATTATTGTTTGTTAATTTTCACATACAGTCTTTCTCAAGACTACGCCTTGCAGTTTCAAAATCGAGATATTATTGCACAGTCAAGAACTTTTAATGGTTGGGTTCCCTGAATCATCCTGCATGTTTTGAAAGCCCTTTTGATATGGTATAAGGCCGCAATGGAAGGTTTTCTCTATTTGCCATCGTTTAAAAGCTATATTAAAATTTTTAGAAATCGGGATAACTTTGAGGGGTTGTTTACACCCATCATATACTAAAACTAAGCCGATAAAAAAATACTAGCATATCATATCATATAATGTGTACTCACTTTTATCAAAAATAGAAGATGAAACTTGGGATACTTTCATTGGTTCTATACACTGAGAAAAAAATTAATAATCATAAATAAAAATATAATTATCGTAAGTAAAAAGTTCAGCTGAATAGGGGACAAAGCACAGATTACTTAGCACTAGTAAAAAAGAGATCCTAAACACTGATACTAACAAGAAGAAATCTAAGTTACTTACGGTCTGCTTCATACCAGTAACTTATGAAGTTACTGATGATAATTAAACTGAAGTAGTTAAGCCAAAGAATATATGTAGTTGGAGAAAGCAAAGATTTGCCCTTGTCAAGTAGTAGGTGTATTTCTGTGAGTGAATTATTCTATAACAGCTATCACACCTTCATAATTAATACAAGCTCTTTAGATTACTTGTGATAAGGAAAGAGTATCATTAATGCACGTTCACTAAATACCTATATATAGAAGTAATGGTTTGCTATAAATATACAATATAACTTACTTAAATTTGTTGTTCAACTATAGGTAGTGTAGGAAACGAGGAAGTTTAGTGAATATTTATTAAGGAAGCTTACTGTGTACTTTGTGTGAATAACTGATAAAGTACAAAAAAAAAGTTCCGCAAATCTTAGATTATTTATGCAACCGCAACTATAAGTACTGCGTACCGAGCAATGCGTAATTCAAAATTGTTTGCAAATAATTTTTAATTACTATTCAGTGTGCCGTAGCTTCGATTGCATTAATAATTGAAGATTAAATTCGCATTTAATTTGCTAAAGATGGTGCATAATACTTATTACTTAAGAAGAAAAAGCAGTATTATTAGTAATAGTTTTGTTTTGCATAGGACAAACAGTGACTACCTGATATGAATGAAAGATATTGGTTTCACTTTAACAACAGTTTTTTTTTTAACAATTTACAACGTAATGACTCATAAATATATTTCTTAAATAAGAAAAAGAACAAAGCAATAAAAAAGATAAGGTAAATGGAGCCCCCTTGAAACGTTATTTAATTATTGAAATTATTGAAATCTAACAAAGGACAAAGAGAAATATGGCTTTGAAAGTTACAAACTAATAACAAACAAAAGAAATAATATACTAGCGGTAAACTTGCGGTTTTCTGTTGGTTCTTTTGTACTGGGCGTTGTCTCGGCGAGTTGATCCTCTGTTGGCGTACGTGGCGGTTATGTCCGGTGATCGCCTCGAAAACGGCTACTTCGGTCGGGGTAACCCTAAACCTGCAGGTGGCACTTGGACTGTCACTCAGCTAGCGACGGCTATCACACTTTAACTACATCAGCGGGCGCAGATATCATTTCACAATGATGAGGAATTCAAATATCCCACACGTGATTTAAAAACTGCAATCTTGGAACATCGTCTTTAGAGGCTCGGTACTTCTTCTTTCGCTGGGATTCTTTATACGGATGGGGCTTTGAGTTAACTCACCTGGCACTTTTAATATATTTGTGTTCCAACTGTCCTACAATGGCCGTACTCCTTGGCCACCATTTTTCGACGGTGTTTTTCCACGTCCGTAACTCTTACTTGACGCTAACACGCGCCTGCGCGCGTAGCTGTTTCGGGGACTATTTCATTACTCCGCCGCATTAGCCAATCAGGAATAGTAAATCAATCACGGGGTGGCAGCAAAACTCAAATAATCATAGTTGTGGCAAGTTGATACCTATTCAAGAAAATACATAAGTTTAATAGCGATGAGCATTGTTGTTACTTCTACCAACCATGTGCTGTAGTTAGATACAGTACCAGTAGTCATAAGTAATACGTTACTTACCACAAATTTGTCAGGTACGCTGTGTAATAGCCGTTAATAAAAGCACTATTTACAATAACAACTTGCATTCAGGAAACTGGGTTTAGTTGCAGGTATCAATTAACGAGAATAGTTCCAAGTAAAACTTTATCTATTGTAAATAATTTTTGATCAAGTAAACACTTTACTTAGCCCATTTTTCTCAGTGTAGCTTTAATTTGCTTAATTTTATGTTGTCGTGTCGAAGTCACATAATCGATGTGGCAATATTTTCAGTTTAATTATACAAAAAAAAAAGGAAAATAGGGTACTGAAAATGAAGCTTGTGCACGCTTGCACAGCCCCAATCACGTAAAAATCTATTTCAATGTAAACTACATTTAATCATTACCGCAATATGTCCACCCTTATTCTCCTGCATACCCGTAGCAATGAGGGAAATGAATTTTAATCACTCGCCTTCTCGGATAAACCTTCGGAAACCACCCCCTCCCCTAGTCTCGCCCGACGTTCGTCGAATCATCCCCGAATTAAGAACACGCGAAAATTTGGCCCCCAATCTGAAACCTAATCACCTACTAATATGCCGTTAAAAGAGGGTAAATGCCCCTTGGCTTCTGACCAGATTCCTATATGAAATTACATTGCCGTCGGCACAGAAGACAAGCCTGGGGTGGAAATCGCTTTGGTGGATGTGCTCAGCGTGTACCGCAATATTGCTGTTTGGAGAAGATTTTGAATTTTTTCTTTCTGCTTTTTTTGTGTGTGTTTAAGTATCTTTACGAAATCTTATAATAGAACTTCATGAAAATGCATCTCGAAAATTTTGTGTTTAAATTCCCATAGGAATCCTTCATTGCGCATGCTTGAGTCCATTGTTTTTTATAATTAACAAAAATTAGCTAGATTATGTCAAAAAGGTGCACATAGATTCTATATTTTTTAATGCTGACCCTTATTTGAATCCGCTGTTTTTACAATCAATAAACATCGCTATATAGCGCCAAAATGTATGGATTATGTATTTTTTTTATTTAATACTAGAAGAATGTTTCTACTACATTTCTGTCGTTGAAGTTTTCTTATGTAGGGGTACTTTACGGTTTTTGATTAAATCTACTATTTTTTATAAATAAACAAATTGTAATTAAATTTAAAAGTCTATGTAAGCCACAAATCTTTTTTCTAAAATCCTACTAGGGATACTTCATGGTTCTTGCTTGGGTTCATTGTTCTTTGCAACAACTAAACGTATAAGTCTTACTTACTCTGAACATTTACACAATTATTGTTTGGATAATTCAAAATCATTTTTCTTTACTCCTATTTCACCAGAGGAGATACGGTCAATTCTCATCTACTTAAAAACTAAATATTCAGAGGACGTATACGGAATTACAACCAGTCTTATAGAGTGTTGCGACGAAGAACTAAGCGTGCTACTAGCGGCCTTATTCAATACTTGTGTAGAACGGGGAACATTTCCTAGCCTACTAAAAGTGGGTAAAGTCATTCTAATACTCAAGAGCGGTGACAAAAATAAATGTGAAAACTATCGCCCTATCAGTATCTTGCCAGCTATGTCCAAAGTTTTTGAACAAGCAATTTGCATCTAGGCTGACCAACTACTTCGAACACAACAAATACTTCTCCTCTAATCACCATGGATACAGGAAAGGATGTTCGACAGTTATTGGGATCACACAAATGGTTCAGCATATTAATAATGCCCTTGATTCAGGTACCTGGGCGGAAATGGTGCTTCTCGATTTAACAAAAGTCTTCGACTCGGTCGATCACGGTATCCTACTGGAAAAGCTCCAGTATTATGGTGTGCGGGGAACCTCTCTTGAGTTGGTCAAATCTTACCTGTCTGAAAGACTGCAGCTTACAAACTGGAATAACTCACGCTCTCACCTTGGATGCGTTGAGTATGGTGTGCTTCAGGGATCGATCCTCGGACCTCTGCTTTTATAATTTATATAAACGACTTACCTTGCAATGCGGACGATACGTCGTTATTGGTACAAGCAGAAGATACTCACGGTCTTTGCGAAAAGTCGGAGAAGGCTATCAGAAATGCAGAGAATTGGTTTACAGCAAATAATTTAAAAATAAACCAAGTCCATTACTTTTTTACAACTCGTAATGTCGAATCCTCAAACGTGAAATTTCTGGGCATCACCTTTTCACAGACTCGCTTGTACCCAAAGATCGATAAACTACTGGGGGACAAAGTTATACAATAGCCAATACATTTAAAACATCTAGAATATAATAACTTCGTTAAGCAAATGAAAAAAAAATTAATGGGAAAGAGAGTGTTACTCAACTCAGGAGTTTCTGCAAACCTAATTTTCTAATTTTCTTTTAAAGCACATATTTTTATTTATACAAGTTTTATTTATACACATTTTTACCTTCACGTTACTTATTTATTTATATGTTTTATGTATGCTTACTTTATGTACATATACTATGCATGTGTTCTTTGTCTCCTTTTCTATTGTTTATTTATTTATGTGTTTTGTTTGTTATATATTATTTCTACCTGTATTTTATACATGCAAGCGATAAATTTTTTGACAAAGTCTGTAATGGTATAATTGCAAATATATTTATTATTTATAATCAATAAACATCAATTATATACTGTTAGAATATATTGAATACATAGTTTTTTGGAAAACTTTTTTGTTTAATACTAGCACAAGATTTTTGCAACAATTTTTTTTTAATTTCTTTATGCATCCGTTGTTCCTTATAATACAAATATTTCAACTAAATAACAAAGTTAATCAAGTTTATAGATACTAATTTTATATTTTTAACTCCATAACAATGTTACATGTTTCCCCAAAATCTTACCTTCACTTTCCTTCACGGTTCTTGCTTGAGTTGATTGTTCTTTATAATCAATAAACATTAATTAACTAAAATCACATAAGATAATAAAATAATTTTATATTTTTTTTTTTCAATTTTTTGGTTCAACTTTAGAAAAATGCTTTTTTTTTTGCTAATACACTATTGGGAGTACTCCATGATTCTTATTTGTGTCCTTTATTCTTAAATCAATAAATATCAATTCATTGAATCCAAATAGGAGCATATTTAGTAGATTAGAGCGTTATATTTTAGTTTAACTCAACGAAAATACCCGTAACTTGTATCAGAAGTTTCTTTACAATTTTTCTTGACTCCATTATTCTTCGTAATCAGTAAACATCAATTAAAGGAAGACAATGAATAAAAATGCTCTTAAAATATTTACTTTACTAATATCCTCCTGGGAATACCGCACGCCTTTCTCTTGGGCTCATTGTGGTTTATTAATAAATACCGATCTAAACAAACATGAATATTGACTTTGTATTTTTTCAAAACCTTATAGTTTAACTCTAAACGAATGCTCCTACACTTTTGTTGTTAATTTTTTTCTGTGGTACTTGCATAGACCTGATATCGTTTCGTCGATATAGTTTCTCTACACTGTAAAAAAGTTGCAGTAAAATTACATGTAAAATCGTTGGTAACAAAGTTGCCTACAATTTTACAGGTAAATTTGCTTCATAAGGTAAAATTTCTACCATCTAGTAAATTTCACATGCTGATGTGTTTTTCAAAGATTGTACTGTAAAATTCGTATGTAATATTTATATGAACTCTATATTTACCTAACACTGAAGTAATTTTCATATGTATTTTTATAAAGAGAACAAGCAACTTACCTAATTCTTTTATAGCACCCAATAGGTCATACTGAATCGCTCAACCAGGGATCAAGAATGAACACGCTTACGCGGAACCTACGATTGTTTGTGACGTACATGATATCATTGAGCCAATAATAAGTTCGACAAACGAATAGAATTACCTATGCGCACAGATAAATAATCCAATAACCAATCACATTGCGGCGTATGAATTTCATATTTTCCATGATATCTATAGTTTTACCCGAAAATTCAAGTAAAAACAAATAAATATGAAAGAGCCTCATATATTTACAGCAAAATTAATAGTTCACTAGTAAAATTACTTTTAAAGTGCATTAAATACCCAAAAAAAAAATGTCAATTTTACACTTTTAAGTAAATTTTGAGAGTAAATACAAAATTGTACATGTTTTTTCCTGTATTTTCGTTTTGAATTTTTGTTACATCTTAAACTTACATGAAAAATCTATGAATTTTACTGAAATTTCTTTTTCCATGTTAAATATCCTAGAAAAAACATGTAAAACAAAATTTACATGATTTATTGTGATAAATTCACAACGTTATTACATGTAATATTCCTAATTTACCATGGCAAAATTACTGTAATTTTTTACAGTGTAGGCATCGGCATCGGCATAGGATTTCGACTATTACTGCATGTCGCGGATTCGAATCTTGCTTCAGTCAATCGTGATAACCATTTTTTTTTTTATAATGATGATGAATGAAAGTACCTGAGAAGCATATAAATGCGTTTTACCCGCTTTTTAAAAACAAACAATAAATATGAATTAATAAACATAGTCAATTAATTTATCTCGTAGTTTGATTTTATAAATTCCTTTATTAATACACAGAGAAATAGGATTCTTTAAATCAAAGCAATATTTCTTTGCCACTATTTAAAAGAACCATTTTCTTCAGTTAATACATATTTCTTTCTTATCTTTTGATAATGATATTATTTCAATGAATGAAATGCGTGTTGACTAAAAGAAATATCTATTAACTGAAAAAAATAGTTCTTTTAAATAGGGGCAAAGAAATATTGCTTTGATTTTAAGAATCCTTTTATCTGTGTATTCTCCTAGTGGTACGACATGGTCCTTACCCGAGTCCATTGTTGTTTATTATTAACAAAAGTAAAATTAAATCAAAAGACAAAGGAGGATAGATGAATTTTATACTTTTTTAGCACTTATTCCAACATTTTTCGTTGAAATTCTTCTCAAGCTATTTTGCGATTCTTATTTGAATTTATTGTTATTGACAATTAATAATAAACTGCAACTAAATAGAGTGAAACGAGTGTACATTATTTTTTTTTTAATCTTATAATTCAGAAAGTCTTTGCAACAAGTTTTATCAAAGTTTTTTTTTTCGACGGGGAATCCCTCACGGTTCTAGTTTGAATCCAATGTTATTAATAATGAATTAAGACCCTTATAATAGATCGATTAAATAGAATAAGATATTTAAGAGAGAGTATTTCCAATAATCACGCCACCTCATGGTCTGTCTATTACTGCGACAAACTTACCCGAGATACGCCTACGGATAGCTAGGACGGGAGACGAACATATGCATCGAAGATAAGCTCTCTCTGCAGGGAGTACATCTTGGTGCTGCCTTACGTAGGTTGGAAGCAAAGAGGTGGATTTGTTGTGTAGTCGCTGTCGTGCGGCAATGTTACATGTTATAGGGGGCGGTAGCGTGCTGTGTTAAGATTAGTGGACACGGTAATCAGGTCCGCTCTTGTTGGATGGATCCCTAGGGATGCCCGCGGAGGGCCGCCACTTAGAGACGGATATGAGAAATGGTCGAGATGGTGACTTTCAAAATTGTATCGAGTCTTGATTAGAATTGATAAAGTATGTATACAGGGTGTCCCGCAGTCAAACTTAAGGAAAAGATACCCGAAAAAATCTGAGGCTTGTGCAGTTGGAGCACGAATGAAATTAAAATAACTAAAAATGGTGTGAAAAAATGCACTCACCTTGAATGCAGACGCTTGCATTTCTCGCTAAAAGTCAAAAGTTTTAAATCAATATATTCACGCGAATAATAACCAAAACGTCAGGGTTTTTATTTACAAATACTGTTTGTAATTTAATAACATGATAATGTACTTAAAAGAAACTAGAATATGTTGTTTAATGTATATATAATAATAACTAGAGATCGGATTATATGCAAAGAAAAACTGAAATATATTTGCATCGATTTTTGAGAAAATATGCATAAACCTGGGGCATATATGCAAAAAAATTGCGACAATATGCAAAATTTTTACATAAAATAAATAAGAGCAGAAATTTAAACATTAACTTTATTGCACAAAATTTTTTTCACAACATATTTCTAAAACAATTTATAATTAAATGTTTTTCAAACTTGTGTAAAAGAAAGTTTTGTCTTTTATCAGAATATTAATATGTTTCGAAATAGAGCAGCTTCTTTCAACATCCACAGATGTAATTGATGCATTTTTTTAACTTTGCAATACATTCTAAACTAAAATTAAAGTCGAAATCGTTTACTGTTTCATCTTCCAAAATTTTCTTAACTTTCTTCAATTTCAAATACCCCGCATTCTTATTTATCTATCACTTTTTTTAAATTTATCGTATATAGAATTATCTATTGTACCCTTAACCTTCTTACATAGCATATCAAATTCGTCTACTATTTCGACTGATTCCGAGAGCGACATCCCTTGCGTTTCTAGTTTACGAATGGAATTTGAAACAAAGCTATAATTTGACTTAATATACAAAAGGTTTTGTAGCAATTCTGTTGATGTTACTATTTTTTTATAGTTTTCTAGAGCAATGCAGTCAGCAGTGATTTCAAGAATTACATTTTTTATTCCTTCAAAATTATCGGCGAAAAAAATTGCAGCCTCTAACCATGTACCCCAATACCCCCGTAATAATCGGTTCAGGAGGCAATAACAACAACACCAGGAAGTCGCTCCTTATAAAATTGGATTCGTAAAGGTGCTTTTAAAAATAAATTATTCCGAGAGCGACATCCCTTGCGTTTCTAGTTTACGAATGGAACTTGAAACAAAGCTATAGTTTGACTTAATATACAAAAGGTTTTGTAGAAATCCTGTTGATGTTACTATCTTTTTACAGTTTTTTTAGTGCAATAAAGTCAGCAGTGATTTCAAGAATTACATTTTTTATTCCTTCAAAATTATCGGGGAAAAAAATTGTAGCCTCTAGCCATGTACCCCACTCGTAATAATCGGTTCAGGAAGCAACTTAACACCAGGATGTCGCTCCTTATAAAATTGGATCCGTAAAGGTGCTTTTAAAAATACTTTTTTGACATTGCTAATTAAGTCATTAATCAAAGGGAATTGATTCCTAATGTCTTCACGATGCTACACGATTGAACCCATGAGCTAAACAAGTGATAAAATAATGTTAAGATAAAAAAAAAAAAAATTTTGCGCGGCTTTTATCATGTATGGTGCAGTGTCGGACAACATTCCAGGTAAAAAGAAATTTTATAAACCTTCTTGAACGAATTGGGCAATTGTCATATTTGTTTTTTGAAGTTCTTTACAATAAATTAAATATGATTTACCTACAATATCTTCATGAAGATGAATAATTCCTATTAACAAATGGGCAATATAACGCCCACACTTACCCGTACTTTCATCTATCATAATATAAATAAAATTATTCCCTATCAATTGTTGAATGTCTGCTGTTGTTTGCTGGTAACAAGATGTGACATAATTTTTTCGTAAGGTACTTTCGTCAGGTATATTATGTTTGCAATATTTTTGCAGAAATGATTTCAAATTAACATTGTTTTAATCTTGCTAATGGTATGTTAGTCGAAATTAATGCGTTACACAGATCGTATTATATTCTTCTTGTTCTGAGTTTCGTGAAGTTGATGCTACACATTGACGTATAGATTGCTGCACACATGCGGATCGCTTTAGTTTTTCACATTTTCCAATATGTGATGGAGTTTTAGCGTGTTGATCAATCAGGTATTTCTTCTCAGAAGACACCTACAACAACAATTGTCATTTTATATCAAAAGTTAAAGAATTTAAAAACAATTGTAAAGCTTTTAGTAAAATTAAACTTACCAGTTTACTGCAGACTCGACAAAATATTTTGTCGCCATCCTTTACCAGTTCAGGATGTGGCTTAATCCATAAAGAAATTTTATTCGCTATGCTCATTGTATGTACGCACAGTATTTAAAAACGGAACACAATTACATGCTGTTTCGCTCAAAGATATTCAATGAATGAATAGTTTATTTGGGAATTAATAATAATAATAAAACGTAATTACCACATCCCTTCCGCTAGGCGAAATTAAACACGTGCAGTTCTTGGTAAAAAGTATTAGAGAAACCAATGTAAAAGATTTATCGTTCTGAGAATTGTCGGTTGTCGATCTACATTAGGAAGTACTAGGAATTTTTACTAATAGAAAGGATAAGAAAAAGCTTAAATATGCAATATACGCAATCACTAATTAGCGCTAATTAACTTCAATTAGTGTAATACGTCTACATTAAGACTATAATTAAAGATATGCAAAAAATAAAATATATGCACTTTGCATATAATCCGGTCTCTAATAATAACAATATAATATGTGAATGAATGTGTATAGGTTTAACTTAAACAGAAGTTATACAGATTAATATTATAAAATATTAATTAACCAAAACAAGGTTGTATCCATTTAATTGCAGTTACCTTTCGTACAAAAGTAAGTAAATACTTAAGAAAAAGTAGTTTTCTGGTGAAACAGCACGCTACTTTCAACTAAAATAAACACTTTTCTGCGAAAAGGTATCATTTTCGTTTAAAACCAAAAGTTATAAAACTTTTCATTTAAAGGAATCTCTTTTCTCAGTGTACCACACTAAATGGCCAGTTCATCAATTATCCAATTTCGGAAATACAGCACAAAAAATTTAAATTCCATTTCGTTAAAAAATGCATACCCGTCATGATATCGATGGTGTACCATCCATATGTAGCAAGGGTACACACGTATAGGTAATTAAATTTGCCGCATAGCCATCAGACTATGCGGAACAATCCCTAAGATCAAAGAGTACTTTTAACAGGCCGTGTGATTTCATCATTCGTCCGTCTCCGGCTTTAAAATCAGGCGACATTCAAATTGCCGAATGCGGAAAAAATCTTTCGCACAATTACCCGCTAAAATCGAGGACAGATTTGATTGTTTCTGTCGGCGTTTCTTACTGAGAGGAGATTTTCTTGCGTCGGTAAGTGAAAGATTTGTAATTAGAATAAAAGAGAACTTGATATAGATAATATAATATTACTTTTTTTGTGTGTTTAAACATATTTATATTGTTGCACACTTTAGAGTTAATTTAACAAGATTATAGTGTTCAGGCGTAACCAATATTTTATCTTGTTGGTTTAATCCCACAAATTGTCGATTTGACATTTGAAAAAGGTGTTCTTTAAATATTTACTATCGATGTTAACTCAACGAAATGTAATATTTAATACTATTACATATAGGTGATCGCACATGCGTATAGTCAGTCAGTGTCCAACCTCCGTAGCAATAAGACCTATGTTTGTAAGTTTCTGTAACATTAATATTGAATAATAAAGATAATCAAAACCCATCGCGCAGTATATACATATAACATGGCACAGTCAGAATAAAAAATACAACAAAAAATCAGTGAAAGGAAGAAAAAATGCAACAAATTATAAAAAAAAAGTGTCAGAAAGGAACAAAACAAAATGGAGAATATATTTCAACCCGAGAAGATGAAAATGGAGGGCGACCTAGCACAAAATTGGAGGCAATTCGAAGAAGATTGGGAATTATATTCTACCGCGAGTGGTTGCAGTGGGAAAACAGCCGAAATACAAGCAGCGACGCTATTACACTGCATAGGAAAGGAAGTTCGAGAAATTTTAAATAATATTGAAATTACGCTGGAAAACACATCGATCGACAGCCGGATGCAGGAGCAAGACAGAAGACACGTTTCACCCAAGGGCCGCACAAGGATAGAAGATCATTGGAAAGAGGTGTCCGGCAAATTCAAATAAGATCGTTTGTAACGGATTCGAACAATTCTAGAACAGGTCGGTGTACACGTTGTAATTTTACGCATGCGCAAAACAGTTGTCCAGCTTATGGTAAAATATGTGATAAATGTAATCGTAAAAATCATTTTGCCTCTAATTGTTTAAGTAAATCGATTAATATGATAAAAACCAATTCCGTTGAAAATAATGATTATTTGGTGGGTAGTATTACGAAATCGGTAAATGCTGATAACGAATTTTGGTTAAATGTTGTTATTAATGATTTATTATGAAACGTTAAATTGTACTTTCCTTTCAAATGTATGAATAAAACCTTTATAATTTTTTAGTTATGTTATTAAGCTAATATAAGGTTAGTATATAATGCCGTAAATGTTTTTCTTCTATTACTTACTATAGTCTTCCTAATTAGGCAATATATAGCTATGCGTTGCTATCAATGGACTAATTGCTGAATGTGCGGGCGGATTTTTAATTTCATCGATAGATCCATCGATTACAGTATATCTCTGTTTAATACATTAATGATACAGTAATCGATGGATCCATCGATGAAATTAAAAACTCGCCCGATCAGTAACGTGATTTTAAGCAAAATCGAAAATGGTTCCACTAACAAGAAAATCTTTTTCGTATAACCACCTAAAGGTGTTGAATTACATGCAAATAGTCATTCGATGAATACTACAGGTAGGTTAAATGAAACAATATAAGTTTTGAATCAACATTTTATAGTGCTAAACCAATATTATAAAATTATAGAGACAATTATTACTTCGTGTGTCTACAACAAGTAACTGTGTTGGGATAATGTTGTTGTATTATTCAATTAACACGTAGAAATTGTTAATGGAAAATTAAGTACATGTTCAAAGAATCACGCGTAGTCAGTTTCTTATAACATTTATTATTATTCAGTTAACTAACCCAATTTAACATTTTTTTTTACATATTGCATTAACACTAAAATATCATTGCTCATATTGAAAAAGAAAAAAGTGTTCAATACACCATTTTATTAGTTAATACAACACTTTTTTCTCTCGGTGAACTCTAATTTTTTTTGTAAATAGTTTTGTCAAAATATTTTAAAATAACTGTAAAAAGACAGAGAATTAATACAAATAGTAGAGGTAAAAGGTACAATATCGAATCCCCTAAATAATCTTAAAAGTGGTGTTCCGCAAGGTTCTGTTATAGGTCCTCTGTTGTTTATTGTTTTTGTAAACGATCTTCCCAATTTATCTTTACATAACACTATTGTAATGTATGCAAACGATACAAGTTATTTAGCACATTATACGTTTAGGGGCAATATGATTGAAGGAGCACAAACTATGTTGAACAAGTTTTCAACTTGGTTCGAGAATAATAAGCTACATTTAAATATCGGCAGGACTGTTTTGCATTTTCCTCTCTCAGCGCGGGTTATAATATAAAAATATAATATAATATTTTTCACATTAAAATTCGAAAACGAAAAACAAGTAATCAGACATACAAGATAATTCATCCTTAAACACATTTTTTTTTAACGCGCAACCAATAATAAATTCTATTAATAGTATAGTAAAGCACTAGCAAGTAAGTAAATAATGACCTAGCATTGTGCGAAAATGGGTCGAACCGCATACCACATCAAATCAGCTTCGAAAATTTAAGTCACGTACCGGGAAACACATAGAACACAGTCCTCCTTGTATCTGTCTCCCGAATAGAGCTATACTACAATAGCTCCAGCTAGATAAAGCAAATTTCTATCGCCAAAAAGGAATCTCCATTTTCCACAAATGTGCCAGTCTGCATTCAACGCAACGGAGTACATTATCGGGGACATACAAACATACATAAAGTACTGGCAGTGTTAATCCGTCAAATGTATGCTGTAACCATGCTTCCACTAACAATAAGTCGTCCATTTTACTGTTTGTTAATTTAATAATTATCTTGAAATGTTTTTTATTTTTGTTGTAATGTTATTTCGTTTTCAAATATATAGGTTATTATCTCAATGTTGCGGGGTTTAAAATTTATTGCTAATATGTATTGCACAACGCTTGCTTTACCACATCGATAAATATATTATTACTTTGACCATAATTGCTCATTCTCCTACTAGTAATGAAAATATTTACTCTAGAGATTATCTATTCCCAGTCATGTTTACCATCTGCCACATAATTCAATATCCCTTGCGCAGATAAGTCCCCAGAGACTCAGACCATTGACTGTTTACTAGGTTGGGAATTTAAGACCTTATACGGATCTGACATCATGTCTTTGTCTATCTGTAGTGATGACCATAACAATTGGGAAGTAGCTATTAGTGTGTAATAATGGTAAGGTTATCTGAAAAAGCAAAAGTATTTACAAGTTATAAACAACATAAAAATACATTTATCGACCAAAAGCGTAGCATATACATATAGGATATAACTGATTGGTCATGTAATTATAGGATTACATATCCAGGAATGTAAAAATGAATACAAGATGCATTAATGCCGATTGCATGTAGTAACAGTCATAATTAGAGTGGTCTACTTTCGTCTGCGCGCCAGATCAGTACCAAGTTACATGTATGTGTACTAAAACACTGAATGCATACGTCCTTTTATTGAGATCGACATTAGTAGAACCGTTAAGTATCTAATGCTCCATTAACTATTTAATTTTATTCTAAACCAGTGCAAATGTCAAAAAATTCTACAAAATTGCAAATATCTTAAAAACGGTCGAATTTAGGCACAGGGAACTCAAATAGGAAGTAGTTGCAAATCATTCCGCACATTCATTAGATCGATAAAAATTGTAGCATTCTATTTAATGTATGTGTATTGCTCTGTTTTTCAGAACACAATGCCCGGAATTTCAAATTTTTTTTCTTTTTTTTTAAATTCTATACAAATTAATTATTATATTCAATTTATATTATTTTTATTTAGCTTGTCCGTTTACGATTTATTTTTTTTTTTATTTTTTTTTTCAATAAAATCAAATAAATTAAATAGTGGTTTCAATACACCCAGCGACCTCTCTAATAAGTGAAAGCAAACTGTGAAATGTGACTTCCTACCTGCTAGGTGGCACGGGACGCTTCAAAGGGGACCAGATCGTCTGTCAGAATCGTACTCCGGACGCTTATTAACGAATAGGCAGTTCTACCCTCAAAGCCCCTTCTCGGTTTATTAAAATTTGAAATAAGTAATTACCGAAAATCGATGTAAAACACTTACTGTACAAATAAAAGAAACGTTTCAAACTAAAACAAACCAAAAAATCTTTATTTATTTACCCAAATGCTATGTTTCATCATCAATTGACACTCTATGATCACAAGGTATGTAAATTGGAATCAGTAAAATACTATATAAGACGTCCTGGCATTTTTAAAGACTAAAGTGAGGTTATGGAAACGTCATATAATAAAATAAAATTCAAATAAATAACGGCGCCATCTACTCATAAACGGCAAATACTAAAATTTTAAAGCAAACGATTATTTATGATTATCGATATTTGTTAAAGATAGCTATTTTATCACAGATCAAACTCAGTGATATTTATTTACAACCCTAACATATAAAAATTTCTAAAATAACTAAACTAAATGGCGGTTGAATATAAATTTAACCCCAAATTATCGTATGGTGAAATAAATTATAAAAATATAAGTTTCTGTTTAAATTTGAAAGGAAATTGAAATAATTCCTCTCTGTTTTAGGTGAGGTGATTCTAAGGAATACTAACTTGAAAAGGACACGACGCTTGGCAAACTCTGGTACTGGAATGTAGTTTCTAATGGAACGGGCCCCCGGTCTCGGTCAATGGCATGGAAAGGCAATCTGGTCGGGAGATCTTCGTAGGATATTTTCTTGGCAAAATGCAGGTATTCGATAAATATTATATAAACAGGAGTTGTATCGATACTTTTTTAGGTAATACTTCTTGGAACTTTGATGATTTTTTTTTAAAATTGTGGCATAAAAACCTTATAGGAAGATTAAGACAACCGTCGTGTCTGGTAGCCACCAACAGAATGAGAATTCAAATCATATTCAACGGTCAAGAGCCTTCGATTGTTATCACACAGGTCGACCAACCTGAATTTTGAAAGATAAAACTAACCGATATTAAAATTAATCAGTCATGACTATTCTGCAAGCTTCAAAATCAAATTCCTTCTAGAAATTCGAAAAAAAAAACATAATGAGTCAGTTCCTTGGGACGCCCTGTATATAACATAGAAATTGCAAAGATTGCGCATTACTCATTTTACTCCAACAGCATTGCATAATCAACATAAATAGCACGACTTAGCTTGATACAACAGTGAAACTAAAATCGATATAATTATATACCGGTGTCCACTATAGTCCTGAACATTTGCTTAGCTTATGCCAAATTAAATATTAAATGAAGTCTTTTAAATTCATACGAAACATTTGTGACGACTCATCCATTAATTTTTTAGTCCGCTTTAATATATAAACGCAATATAACTAAATCAAGTCGCAAATTAGTAAGCATACATTAGTATCGGATCATAAAATACAAAACTCAAAACATGTTTTTTTTGAAAATAGAAGGAAATTTAATATCATTCGTGTATGATTAGCAGAAACAATATTACCACCGATATTTGGTAGACTAAGATGCATTGATTTTTTTGTGCAAAACTTTTAAGATGACCTCGGTATTTTATTATGAACGTCCTTCAATTCAACCAATTAATAATTGTAATTTAGGCAACTCCACATTAATTAACTAATTTTATCACCTTCACACAATCGACTACTACAAACGCCAAATCTAATTAGCACAATTAGCGGAAGCATTGCCGAAATTAGAATTGCGTCTATTAAACCGCTAAAAACGATATTTCCAACATCAGTACCTCAATTATAGTTCGCCGGTTAAATCTCGACCTGGCAAGATGTTTTTGGCCAAGTTAACTTTGCAATTCTCGCCGTGGTAGCGCTAATACACAATGTCAAAGCCGGAATGTGACGATTTGGAGATTTTCGGTGATTTCTTTCGTTAATTATTATCTGGCTAATTGACAACGAATCTCCGATTTTCAGAAACCGGAGTGACTCCTAAAGAAGCTGAAGTGATAGTGGCGAGACACAACAAGTATCGCCAAGCCATCATGGATGGTAGCGTTCCTGGACAACCTCGAGGAGTGAACATCAAGCCTCTGGTAATTCCGAATGAAGTTTTTTGTTTGTGTGTGTTTTGGTGCGTAGATTAAAATTAAATTTCGGTTTTTTTTTTCAGAAATGGGACGATGACTTGCTCGCACTGCACAAATAGTGGCTGAAACTTGCAAATTTAAACATGTTTCCGTCAAAGATGGTATTCATGCTTTAGCTCAGTGTATTATATTATACAGTGTGTTCACGGATGGAGTTGAGAAAGGTATGATGGACAAAAAATTTTGAATTGAAATTTAATATTTGGGAAATAAGTTCTACTTGATCTAAAACTTATTTATTATTTGCTTTCGAGTTTTTAAAATCTAGTAAGTCAAAAATCTTTTCGTTTCAAATGAAGCACCTTTTCCGTTCACAGTATGCTAAAATGTTACAAAGAAATGGTGTCCGGAATGAAAAGTTATGACTAGAGACCGGATTATATGCAAAGAAAAACTGGAATATATGCGCATATATATGCATCGATTTTTGAAAAAATATCCATAAACCTGGGGTATACATGCAAAAAAATTGCCACAATATGCAAAATTTTTACATAAAATAAATAGGAGCAGAAATTTAAACATTAACTTTATTGCACAAAATTTTTTCACAACATATTTCTAAAACAATTTATAATTAAATGTTTTTCAAAATTGTGTAAAAGAAAATTTTGTCTTCTATCAGAATACATATGTTTCGAAATAGAAAAGCTTCTTTCGACATCCACAGATGTAATTGGTGTATTTTTTAACTTTGCAATACATTCTAAACTAAAATTAAAGTCGAAATCGTTTACTGTTTCACCTTCCAAAATTTTCTTAACTTTCGTCAATTTCAAATACCCCGCATTTTTATTTATCACTTTTTTAAATTTATCGTATATAGAATTACCTATTGTACCCTTAACCTTCTTACATAGCATATCAAATTCGTCTACTATTTCGACTGATTCCGAGAGCGACATCCTTTGCATTTCTAGTTTACGAATGGAACATGAAACAAAGCTATAATTTGATTTAATATACAAAAGGTTTTGTAGCAATTCTGTTGATGTTACTAGCTTTTTACAGTTTTCTAGAGCAGTGCAGTCAGCAGTGATTTCAAGAATTATATTTTTTATTTCTTCAAAATTATCGGCGAAAAAAATTATAGTCTCTAACCATGTACTCCATCTCGTAATAATCGGTTCAGGAGGCAACTTAACACCGGGAAGTCGCTCCTTATAAAATTGGATGCATAAAGGTGCTTTTAAAAATACTTTTTTTGACATTGCTAATTAAATTATTAATCCAAGGGAATGGATTCCTAATGTCTTCGGCTACACGATTGAACCCATGAGCTAAACAAGTGGTATGAATAATGTTACTATAAAAAAAAATTAAATTTTGCGCGGCTTTTATTATGTATGGTGCAGCGTCGGACAACATTAGTAAAATTTTTCCACAAGGTATACTTCCAGGTAAAAAGAAATTTGATAAACCTTGAACGAATTGGGTAATTGTCACATTATTTGTTTTTTGAAGTTCTTTACAATAAATTAAATATGATTTATCTACAATAGCTTCATGAAGGATTCCTATTAACAAATGGGCAATATAACGGCCACACTTATCCGTACTTTCATCTACCATGATATAAATAAAATTATTCCCTACCAATTGTTGAATTTCTGCTATTGTTTGCTGGTAACAAGATGTGACATATTTTTTTCGTAAGGTACTTTCGTCAGGTATATTATGTTTGCAATATTTTTGCAGAAATGATTTCAAATTAACATTGTTTAATCTTGCTAATGGTATGTTAGACGAAATTAATGCGTTACACAGATCCGTATTATATTCTTCTTGTTCTGAGTTTCGTGAAGTTGATGCTACACATTGACGTATAGATTGCTGCACACATGCGGATCGCTTTAGTTTTTCACATTTTCCAATATGTGATGTAGTTTTAGCGTGTTGATCAATCAGGTATTTTCTCTCAGAAGACACCTACAACACCAATTGTCATTTTATATCAAAAGTTAAAGAATTTAAAAACAATTGATAAGCTTTTAGTAAAATTAAACTTACCAGTTTACTGCAGGCTCGACAAAATATTTTGTCACCATCCTTTACCAGTTCAGGATATGGCTTAATCGATAAAGAAATTTTGTTCGCTATACTCATTGTATGTACGCACAGTATTTAAAAACGTAACACAATTACATGCTGTTTCGCTCAAAGATATTCAATGAATGAATAGTTTATTTGGGAATTAATAATAATAAAACGTATTTACCACATCCCTTCTGTTAGGCGAAATTAAACACGTGCAGTTCTTGGAAAAAAGTATTAGAGAAACCAATGTAAAATATTTATCGTTCTGAGAATTGTCGGTTGTCGATCTACATTAGGAATTACTACTAATAGAAAGGATAAGAAAAAGCTTAAATATGCAATATATGCAACTTTTGTAAAAATTATGCATAGAAATGCCTAAATATGCAATATATGCAATCACTAATTAGCGCTAATTAACTTCAATTAGTGTAATTCGTCTACATATAGACTATAATTAAAGATATGCAAAAGATAAAATATATGCACTTTGCATATAATTCGGTCTCTAGTTATGAGGGTATGTAAATTTTCAGAGGCTATTTTGATAAAATCCATTATTTGTCAATTTTGTTTCGGGTAAAGTACTGTTCGCATTCACAGTATGACAATATGTTACTAAGAAAAAATGTTTAGAGCAGAAAGCTACAGAATTATGTAAATTTCCATACTGATTGGCCTACTTTGATATAATCATCATTAGTTTTTTTTGCGCCTATTATATTAACTTCATTATTATTAAAGTGATCAGGTTTAAAAATTTGCAAAATGTTTTGCCTTAACCAGTTTTTCTTACAATTAGTGATAGATTGGCGTACTGTGAACGCAAATAGTACTGTACTTGAAACGAAATTGGCAAACAATA
The DNA here is from genome assembly GCA_004143645.1 of Protaetia brevitarsis. NCBI lineage: Eukaryota > Metazoa > Arthropoda > Insecta > Coleoptera > Scarabaeidae > Protaetia > Protaetia brevitarsis. The sequence goes on from RXPK01003368.1 coordinate 27,604, forward strand.
TTTCGTCAAAGTAGGCCAATGTACAATAAAAAAATTAGGTAATTTTTGTTGGGTAAAAATCACTCTTTTTGATAATTTTTAAACTTAAGAAAAATGTAGAAATGTTAGAAATTTTCTCATTATACAAATATTTTACGAAAAAAAAATCTCTAACATTGTTATATTACCAAGAAAAATATTAATATCTCTTAGGAAAAACTTAAAATTTCATACAATTTAGAAAATTAAAATCATAAATATAGTAATTTTCAAGTGATAAAGAAATATGCAAGGCGCGCATCCCTTAACTTAGAATGTTCTGGTTCAAGTCAGACGTAGGCAGAAATGACTTGATGATTTCGAAAAATTATTTATAACTTTTTATTTATATTATTTCTAAAAGTAAAATACCTGTACGGTTTTAGGGCCACAAAATTGCCCCAAAATCGTTTTTTACCAAAAAGTTTTCGTATGACTGAAAATTTTCATAGCGTCAGAACTTTTTAGTAACGTTCTGTCATACTGCCAACGGAAAAGGTGCTTTACTTGAAACGAAAACAGTTTTGACGTAACTGCAAAGGCCTACTGGACTACAAAAAATCGAAAGCAAACTATAAAAAAGTTTCAGATCAAGAAGAAATTTCATTCCAATTCAAAAATTTTTCGTCATCACACCTTTATTGTCAATTTTCATCCGTGGACACCTTCTATATATATATTCCTCTATTCTCGGTTTTGTGGGTTTTTGAAATGAATTATTATACCAACTTATTTATTGACGTTGTTAACAACAACTCCTTCAGAAATATTATAACTATAAAAGAATTAGTACTAGTTAGCTTGATAATACTTAAATTACGATAACATAAAACCAGATTTTTTTTTAAATTACAATAAGGGGCAGTATATTAAAATTATATTTTTTAGAATAGATAAATTATAAAAACTTACCTTTTAATTTTATTCTTCTAGTCAATAAAAAAAAATTCTACATAAGTTGTGGAATTAAATATTGTGCTTTCCTTTAAATTTATGTATCATGGTTAAGTATTTATTTTCATCTGTTAGTCGGTGCAGTTTGAAAACATTATTTTTATTTTGCAATTCATCAGAAAAGTTGTTTGGTAATATTGTTAAAGTTTTAAACACGAGTATTAAATACAGGATTTATGAAATGATATTTAAATTTTTAAATATACGAAATTAATGCAATTTACGAAAAAAAATAGACATTTCGACAAGACAAGTCTTTCGTATATTAATAATTATAAATTTTAAATATTATTTCTTAAACTTTGTGCATAAATAATATTTAAACTTTCAATATTTAATTTCATGATTTAATTAGAAATTTTTTTATGGACTAGAAGAATAAAATTTAAGATAAGTTTTTCCTGTTTGGATTTTTAGTTTCTGTTTTGATGGTAGTAATTTGCAATTGATAAATCCATCCTCAAGGATATAATTTCAATATATTGTTCCTTATTGTGATTAAAAAAAAACAAAAATTCAATTTTTTTGTCATAATGTAAGTACTATTAAGCTAATTGTTTTGTAGTTTTAATATTTCTGGAGAAGTTGCTGTTATTAGCAACGAAACGTCAATAATTTTATACCAAGTTGGAATATTCATTTCACGTCAAAAATCCGCAAATCCAAAAATAGAGAAATAACGTAGAATACGAAAAAAAAAATCAAAATTTATATTATATACAGGGTGGCGCATTAATGTGTGGAAGCTGATGTTATTGATATAACATTAAAATGTTAGCAAAATCATATTAAAGAAAAATCATAGTATTCTTAAACTTCATATTTTAAACAAGGATTGCAAACTTTTTACAGTGAGTAAAGCTTGCAATCCTTGCATAATTGTCGTCCTGTCGGCCTTTCAAGATCTAATATCGGCGTATGTTTGGTTAAACAGTCGAACTTACATCTCCTCTTAGCTTAATTGGTAAAGCACTCGTCCGGTAAACGAGAGGATGTAGGTTCGAATCCTGCGTGAGCAGTAAATTTTTTTCTTGGGAAAAATTACTCCTAATTGTTACAGTTAATAGCAGAAACACATTAATTTGTTCATATTTTAAAATTAAGTACGCATATACAGTCTGTTTTATAACGTCGTGCCAGATATTTTTTTAATTACAATGCTATACTTTTTTTGGTTCTTTAATTTTCTCATTAAACTTAAATGGAACACCCTATATTTTTATGACGTTTCGATAGATATTTATTGGCTCTTTCAGTTTTATTAACCATTCCCTACACCAAACCCTTTGGCTTTAGTAGTTATTTCAAGTTACAAATGAAAATTTGTTTTGTTTTTTGAAATTTTATTAATTAACAAGCTACACGCTGTGCGTTATTGATAAGAAAAAGCCTTCTTATTCTTTCCATTATATTTTTTCGTGTTGTTACCGGCACTTTGTTTCTTTTTTCCCTTGTTTTCGTATCTCGCTTCATAAACTATTGTTGCGAGTACGCAATTTTTCAAACTTTCTCCCAATACCCAAAACATTTCTGCTAATTCCTTAACTGAATAGTGTATTTGTGGAATATAATTGTACAAATTGAAGCTGACGAAGGCTCAGATGTACCATAGTGGTTGCGCAGCAATGCAACTATAACGCAGGCTCGATTGACATCTTGAATGTTATTCGATAACCGTTGGCCGGCCAACGCCTCACATATTACATCACTATGCAAAGATTCGCACAGAATGCGTCATCAGCTCTCATCAGATATTGGTCGGCCTGTACCTGCTACTGCTACCTGAAAAAAAACATAAAGTGTTTAATATAGGAAATTGTAATTAACTGAAACAAATAACGCAATTTTTCATTTTTGATTTGAAATATCCATTAAAACCAAAAGGGTTATTACACGGAATGCGTTTACAAAATAATGGAAAGAACTGGATAAAGTAGTCTATGCGTAACGCATCGTTAATACTAACACCTAAGGGTGTTCCATTTAAGTTTATTAAGAAAAGTAAAGATCCGAGTTTCGACTCACCTTGTATACAAGAAATATTTCTTTTGTTAAATTCTCAAACCAGCGCAAATAGAAGACATACCTCAATCATGTAATGGTGCGAAGAAGGTGGTATATTTTTGTTCTTACCAGAACTAACCCTCTTAATACACCTCAATTTAGACATAGAAATGGTCATTAAACACGGAAATGGTCACTTTTCAAACACTCGGAATAGATATGGCAAATCTTATTTGAGGAGGCTTGCAAACATAGCATTCCCAATTTTAACAAAAAAATCTAGTCTAAGATCTGGGCAAACGACATTATAAAACATCCTGTATATGTGTACCTAATTTTAAAATATTAAGCTTAAGAAGAAGACCTATATCTTTACTTAATAATTATTTTTGATAACTTTTATAATGTCAGATATATCGAGCTTCCACACACTAATGCGCCACCCTGTATGTATAAATATTTTTAAGGTCGCTGGAGATATAAAGTTGGGCAGAATATATATCGTACGGAGCAAACAATTTTCGAACCTAACAACGGAAATTGGACCAGGGCTATTGAAATGTGGTTTTGGAACATACTTTATATAAATATGGGCGTATCAATTGCGTTTCTCACGCCAACTGGTCATTATCTCCAGGTGAAATTGATGAAATGCTTTAATTTTAATATTTCGACCTTTAAACCTATTTGAGTTGGATGAAGTATGAAATATGTAGTATGTGCGTCCTAATTAATACAGATTCGAAAACTAAAGAAGTATAAAGACGTTGTGATCGTCGCAGGCGAACCTTCTCCGATCAACGAGAAGTGAAAGTCATCGGAGAAGGTTCGTCCCAAAATCTTTCCACTTGTGTAGTTTTCTAAATTAAAGATCTTCTGACTATTACAAGTAGTCTTGCTAAAACCGAAACCGGTCGTAGAAAGATTGTAGTAAATAATAAATTAATTAGGAAGTACTGCACATTTTACACGTCTGATTATATAATCTAATTATGCACCTTCAAATATACATTTCAGTTAATTTGGCATAACAGTGAGTTAGTGGGTTGTGGTTTTGCCTCATACGAAAACGAACGAGAAACCCTGAATGACGTCGCAGAATTATATGTTTGCCATTATGGTCCTCCGTGAGTAATCTTTTGACAAATCACGCATGTTTGATGTAATTTATTGAAATTTTGTAGCGGTAACATTATGGCAAGATACCCGTATCAACTTGCCGACAATAGGCGCTGATCGGAAGATACTTTGGCACTGATTAATGTGTTAAATCACATAATGCTGCCCATTATATTATGTTCTCAAAAAAAAATGTTTGCTTATCTGAGAAATGTATTGTTTTATAAAAAAAAAATATTTGTAAGTAATTATATGTGTTTACACTTATTTTAAATGTAAAATGTTTCGTCGAAATCTAAATAAAGTGTTCTTAAACAAGAAAAAATATATTTTTTCCACTCCCTTTAACTCTAATTCGTGTGAGGGCTTCAGTAACTACAGTCGCGAGCAAATGTTATAGGCACCTTTGACAAAGTTAATGGGTTTCATGTTTCTTGCATTTTTTTTGTGACAGTTACAATAGTCTTTATTGATACCTTTTGTAAATATATTATTTTTTTTTTAATATATTTTCAAGTCTTCGAGATGTCACTTTCCCCCTGCCAGCTATAAAGTATTATAGCTGTGCTAAAAACACTAATATGCAACAAATTAATAAAATCCCTTAAAATACTACATATTTATAATGTGTATTACTATTAAGTTTTTATTTTTCTCATTTTTACTGTTGATATTCGCCCAAAATTTAGGGTGCTATAACATTTGCTCGCGACTGTATTATTCGCAATAATAATGGTAATATTGCTATTTTTAACCTGAATGAGGTTGAACCGAGGCGTACTACAGAGCGTCAAGATGGGCGCTTCAACTTGTGATCCTATAAGATTTGAAAAGATTAAAAACATTGAACTTATGAAAATGAATTTTAGTTTCATTTGATGTGAGCTCACTGTTTTCCACGTCCCCGTTGTATCAACTTTGATTTATTTAGAGATTTCTTGGAAAGTAATCAGTTGGGCAGTATGAAGGTTGATAGTTTTCATTTCTTTGGCGAAGCTCTGCATGGAAACAATTTCTGTTCATCAACAACTGAAGGAGAGCAATGGTACCAGCTTATCTCCTTCATAGGCTAACCTTTTATGGAAAAATTTGAAACTCGAGTTTTCAGAATACTTGGCATATTCTTCCACGGGTTTGGGTTAGATACGTCGATGACATTTTTTGTGTTTTTTGATACTAGTAAGTGCTCAATTAGAGATTTTCTTGAACAGCTAAATTTAAATTTTCCTTCCATTAAGTTTACCATGAAGAGGAAACAATCAATAGATTGCTTTTCTCGATAGTGTTAGTTAATATAGAAATAAAAATAAATTAGAAATAGACATATATAGGAAAGCCCACTACTAATTAACAGATTTATTTCAGAAGATTCAAATCATCATGGAAAAACAACTAGCAGCTATTTAACCTTTTGGTACATCCGCTTGCTTAATTTTCTCTATCTACAGAAGATATAATAAAGAACTTAAAGAAATTATTAAAATCGCTGCATTTAATGGATTCTCAGAAAGACGTTGTATATAATACCATAGAAAACATAAAAACAAAATAAGAATTAAAAATGTGAGTACTTTTAAGAAATTAGTGACAGGAAAAATAAGAAATCCCCAGTGACCAAACTATATTTGGATATTTCTATTTTATAAATATTTAAAAAAACATTAAATCTTTCTTGAATTGTTAGTTATATTAATATAATATGCATAAATATTTATAGAAATATATTAGGAAAACATTTAAAAAAATATATATGTATATAGCATTAATAATATTTTTATTGTCAAATGTTTTCTCAATATATTTTTATAACTCTGCAAGAATATTTGCTTTGTATTTCATGTAATATTTATTTCATATATATAAAAAGAGTATTGACGTTTTGCTTTTGTACATTTGGTGCGTAGGAACGAATATATAATAAAATGGGTAATATACATACATATTAAGTAGGTATGTTACCTATTTAAAATGATAGTTTTAAAGTTTAAATTAGATAATATATATCTAATATGATTTAATTAGTCATCTAAGTTGAGCGCTGTAACTTTCTATTAATATATCTGCGTTTTGTATTATATTAATTTGTAATATTTGTAATTGCGAACGTCAACCTCTCATTCATTACGGTGCCGGTGTTATATGATTTAGTATTGTTTATGCGGCTATGGATTAGGTACATAGAATGCATACGCGCACGTACGTATCATCAACGTTATCATCGTTTGTGCCGTTACATGTTATAGTTTATAATAGTATAAGATTAGGGCAGATTAGGGTTAACTGTGTATATATAATTGTTGCGGAGTGTGTTTTAGTTTTTGTGGTGACTAACGAGGTAAGCAAAACTTTTGAACATGTCATGGACATTTATAAGATAATTGGAATGCTCAATATCGCTATGTACAGAAATCGTTTAATAATATAAATTGTAGAATTTTATGCATCATATATGTACTGCATCACCAAGAATAAATTGCTATGTTGATTTGCTTAAGAGATTCATCTCGGTAGATAAGCGTCATAACCTCAAATAGAGGTTAGAATACGTTGTTGTTTTTATTGTTTGTACGTAGAATGTTTCAAATATTATGAAATAAAGTAAAATAAGTATCGTAAGTATTGAGAATGTAGCTACCACTTTCAATTATTGTAAATGCTCCAAATGTATTAGTAGGTGTTGATAATGTTGTACGATGTTTTTTTCATGGTATGATCTAATATTTTTGCATTGTTTTAGAGGGCACAAGGAAACGCCATGAGAGCGCCACTACCGAAGATATGAAAAAAGCCATAGGGTTGTACCTGGCACCAGCCAGGGCTAGACTTAAAAAATGAGTATTTTTTCATTTTTATTGGCTTATTCAAATAAAATGATATATAAATACGTTTGTTTTTTATTTAGAACACTTCAATTAAAAAATAGTGATTATTTGATAAACCTTCAGTATGCTTAAAAGATGCCAGAATTATTGATTATTAACTTGTATGGTGTTCTTGGCCTTTTAGACAACTCTATGTATGTTTCAACTTTTCGTTATCGACGTTTATACATTCTAATAACCAGAACAATTTTTAGTTCATTTTGACAAATTAAATAGATTGCATAAAAAATCTCAATTTTCATATAAATAATATTTTACAAATATTTTAGAAAAAATATAGCGCTTACCATTAATATTAAAATTATGGATAAATATTTTAATTGAATATTTTATCTATATTTAGAAAAAAATATGAAAAATATATTCAAAAACCTCTCAGGAAAATATTTATAAAATATATTTTTAAAAATATCTATGCAATATTTCTGGCTGTTAGGGATATGTTAAATTACCATTTTATCCAAGTTACACGAAAGGTCTACAAAAAATTTTCTCTAAATTCAATCGTTAACATAGTTACTACTTCAAATAATAGTCTTAAAAATACTTTAGGTGACCCTAAAGATTAAGTAGATTAATTTGGACAAATCGGTATTTATAAATATCTTGTAAAGATTGTGATCATGTATATATTGGATAAACTAAAAGATCAATTAAAACGCGTTTACAAGGAACATTTGGCTCATCTTAATTTAGAAAGGTTTGACAAATCTAGTGTAACCTACGATATGCTTGAAGAAAACCATAAAGTTGACAATATAAAGTTATTAAAAAACAGTTTAACAACTATGTGCAATTTAAATTGTTATGAGGGGTATGGAAATATATAAAAACAAACATATTTTAATGAATTCAGATTTAGGACCTTTAAATTCTTGGGTCTTTAACGGTTTTATAAGTAGTAGATTAAGCCGGAGGTTAGGATTAGTGATTAGTTAAGCATGAACGGCAGTCAGCCATGACCGTGATCATTGGTACCATGACCTTTTTTAGGTATAAATTAGGATAGTTTTAGTGTAGTTATTTAGCTCGGTGTATCAGCTGATGATGATAGCTTTGCTATCGAAACGTACGTCCAGTTTAGTGCAGTTTGTGTGAGGGGTCTAGGAGAAGTTTACAGCATCCCGTAAGGTGATTTTACGTCTTACCTCGCAGATTTACGTAGTATCCAGTATACCCACTTATACTAAGACAAGCATAGCTATTACATGAATTGTTTTACTAAATTTATTTGTTGTAATTAAAACGTTTTGATCACCAATAAAAATTCCAAAATTCCTGATTTACATCAATGCACCCATCCTATTATACCAACTTTATTCTATTTTATCTAATTTATTTTGTTCGCGCAGAAGGAAAGATCCCGCTTGTAAATACACCACACACGGCGTCTACGAATCGAAGCATATCATCGTATGCCCTCTACCGCCTATATAAAAGTAATAATTCAGGCTTTACGCCGTAAGTTGGTGCGTCTGTATAATGGTGCGAAGGGAGAAGAGATTTGAACGGGCCGTATACGAGGCTCCCTGCATCTTTGTCGTCCTTTATGTTTGACCGGATATTTATTTATATGCCTGGGTGCATTTTCTGTTCTCGTTGGAGATACATTTATGAATGGAATGTTTATTTTGACAGTGCATATACATGTACAGTGTACTTCTAGTGACGTGTTAAGTGTTTTTTTGCGAGCTCAACTACTACTGCTGTTTGGTTAGATGTTTAAAAGATTTTTGCACTGTCAATAAGATACTCCGTTAATTTCGATGTTCTGTATGTTGCATTTTTGGTGCAGTGTTTTATTTTTCTCAGAGCGAATCTCATTCGCTTTTAAACACAACTAGTTCGTAAAGTGTAGCACCAACAACAAACCTTATGTCTTTGTTTTAGTCCCATATTTCTTGCTCTTAATTGCATACATCATGGTTTACCTGATGTTGTTACCTGTTTAGCTGATACTAATGCTAAGAGTTGTTTGTTCTACAAATAGCAGCTGCTTCTCAACCTCTCATAAAAAAAAATTAAGAGTTCTTTCATTTATTTTTTAATTATGTTTGGTTTTCTCCCGCTTCAGAATTCAAAGGTTTTTGAGGTATTTAAGCACGTTAAAATAAATCAGATATTTTAGTTAAATACTGAAAAATAATGTCCTGCTCACTGTAACAATAAAGAGGGTTAGTTTTTGAAGATAAATATTTAAAAAAAACTCTTTTTTATGGCCCTACAGATTTAAATTAGGATTTAGATTTCCATAAAGATTTAACCACGGATCTTTCAGATCTATTATGACTGCCTTATCCTATGTGGCTCATTGTCAGTAAAAGAAACCTTGTCCGTGTCAACCCATTGGACTGGCACATAGCATAGTGGTTCTACTATAACTATAGGGTTCTTCATCTTGGTAGAATTTGCATTTAGTCAACTACCAGGCCTATACTATGCACACACTTATTTAGTTGCAGTAGTTTAACAATCTTTTTGTTTTTGGCCATGAGTAAGACTTAAATTCCGACGTTTCGTAAAGAAATATTTTGCCCGTCTTTAATTTTTTTTTACAATTTACAAAGTTTATTATCTTTTATGGCAGTACTTTTCACAGAATAAAAGATATTGATATAATAATGTTAATAATGTATTTTCTTTAAAACAGCAGTTATCGAAAATTGCACATTTGTCATTTTTTATTAATGAACATACAATGTATAAAAATGAACATAGCTGGTTACTAAGCATAATTAAGTTTCAACAATGTTCAATTTAACTATATAGAATAATATAATTATATTCTTTCGATTTAATCAAAAAGTACACCTCCATTTGTGAGGAAGAAATAAGGAAACTTAAAGTACTAAGCATATTGTCTTAAAAAATAATAATTTGTATTTTGTACATACTATGTAATTTTCTTAAGAGTGTAAACAGTGAATTGTAATGTACATATTTACAATTAGTAATGGTGAAAAGTTATTACCACTCCGTGCAGGTAAAACTGTCCATGATGTTTCTGATCATGAAGAAATAATTACTGAAGGAGTAAAAACGCTTAACATACTGCGAGTAGAAGAATTCTGAGATTTTCTTATATTGAATACATATACGTCAGATGGTAACACATAGTACATACATACAAGAATACAACACATTTTATCCTAACGCAGTTTTAAAAATATAATGGTTTTTCAGGACGATGTTTTAGTTTTTTTAAACTAAAAATTGAGTTATAGGGTGTTGTTCAAATAAAAAAGTAAATTTTGTCTGGTGTTAACCCTAGCACGACATATAACCACAAACCCACCGAAACCGGGTTTCATCATTTAAGAATAAAAAAAAGTAAAATCTAGAGCCAGAAACTTCTTTATCCGGGCCTGATGCAAGGAACATATGTTAACCACCCGACTAACGTGGTATTGTGTATAAATACATTTTTATCATTAGTATTATTCTTAATGGTATGCCGTGTTTCATTTAACGTCATTCTGAATAAATAAAGGCCTTGTAAAAATAGCAAAACTGAGGCATTTTAAATTTCTTCTTTATAAATTATAACATTCCTTTTTGTTAAAGCATTCTACATAAGTTACAAGTATTATTTTTAATATCCTGATATAAGACGTTCGAGTTCACCGATATCGCGACTTCAGTAGTATAAAAACGTAAATATTTTTCTTTTGCTTTGTCGCAATCGAGAGTTAGTTGTTAATAATCTTACCACATGAATCTGAGTTGTCTTTTAGATTTTGTTAATCAAATAACGCAAAATGAATGAATCGATTTTACATTATTTAAATTAGATGCAGAAATTTGCAAACACGCCTTTTTTACTATGATATCGCGCGAAATGAATCTATACATTCCCGGCTTTTTGCCGATGCATCAAGCTGCGATTTCTTTGTGTGAAATCATGATGGTCCTGAAATGGATCGTTTTTTCGAGACGGGAAAATTTATAATAAAATGGCTTGCACTCAAGCGGCGATCCACACAAAAACTAACAGCCGTAATGGCTTGAATGGTTGGTATGTGGGTATACTCGGACGGCATTTAGTTGGGACAGGTGGTGCTCTAGCCCACGGCCTTTATAAAATATTTTTTTTCTCGTATGCTTACAGATAGACCCCGTGTGCATTAAGACTTTTTGATTGTATATATTAAGCTGCTACTTATTATA